>LOJH01012295.1:14245-25716 GCA_001685095.1 Ellobius talpinus
TGGTTGCTGGGAATTGAACTCAGGACCCCTGGAAGAGCAGCCAGTGCTCTTAACGACTAAATCATCTCTCCAGCCCACATGTACATGTCTTTTTTTTAAAAAAATGATTTATTTATTGGTATTTTGCCTGCATGTATGCCTGTGTGATGGTGTCAGATCCCCTGGAACCTGAGTTAGACAGTTGTGAACTGCTATGTATGTGGGTGCTGGGAATTGAACCCAGGGTCTTTGGAAGAGCAGCCAGTGCTCTTTCCCACTGAGCCATCTCTCTGGCCCCACGTATGCATGTTTTTTTTTAAAAAAACAAGTAAAACAAGCAGGCGATGGTGGCGCACAACTTTAATCCCAGCATTCCAGAGGCAGGCAGATCTCTCTAAGTTCAAGGCCAGCCTGGTCTATAGAGCTAGTTCCAGGACATCTAGAGTTGTTACACAGAGAAACCCTGTCTCGAAAAACAAAAACAAACAAAAACAGAAAACCCGACAAGCCCTGGACACCGTCCTGGTTGTTCTCATGGACTCTAATGGTCTGTTATTCCCAAGTTTCTAGATAGAATTCTGAGGTCAACAGCTATGCAGCTCCCCGCCCCCCCAGGCCAGGGGCATCTGTAGTTGCTGCTGCCTGCCTCTATCTCTACCCTAGTTGCACAGGGCCCCACCCTGGACAGGCTGCAAAAGCTTGAATAAACTGCACTGCACTGGGAGCCTCAGGATACACAGAGTAGGCCAACAGGATGACACACTGTGGAGCTTGGCAACCATAAAAAGTAGTATATTGATAGTTTGTGTAATAATATATACACTTGGGGGGAATGGTGGACAGCAATATGGAATATGGTTCAATGAGTAAAGGCACTTGTCATTGAGTCTCTGGGAAGTAAATGATACAAGGAAGGAACTGAGTTCTCAATGTCACCCTTGGACCTCCATACTCTGGGCTATCTGTGCACTCCCTCAAAAAATAGGGGGGGGAATAAAAGGGTGCAAGTAATCATTTTGGATTCTGATGTCACAGATTGTTTCTAAAGCAGGGCTGGCCTCGAACCCAGAGCTCAACAACCCCTCTACCTTCAGCGTCCCAAGTGGCTAAGGCATGTGTCAGCCGCAACACTCAATTGATCACAACATATTTGCTTGTTCTCTTGCTTCTTCTTCTTTTAATTAGACAGGGTCTCTTGTACTACACGCATGTGCATGTGTTTCTAGTGTCTTCCTAAATCCTTCCCAATCTGACAGTTTCTCACTGAACGTGATTTGGCTGGACAAGCTGACAAGTGAGCAAAGATCAATCTGTCTCCCCACCCCCCAGTGCTTGCAGTACAAGTGTGTGTTAATGTGTTTGCCTTCCTACATGGATGCTGGAGACCCAAAACTCAGGTCCTTGGGTAACTTTACCGATTTAGCTACCTTTCCAGTCTCTGGCTTCAAACAATTTTTATTTACATGTACATGTATCTGAGTGAAGACAAAGTAGGCATCAGGCCCCCTGGTGCTACAGTTCTAGACGGTTGCGAGCTACCATCTGGGTGCCAAGAACTGAACTCTGCAGGAGCAGCAAGTACTCTGAATAGCCACGAATGTGTGTCACAGTGCACATGTGGAGGACGAACCATCAAAGTGGATTCTCTCCTTCCACTATGTCAATCCTAGGGATGGAGCTGGAGCCAGACTTTGAGGCAGCACTTTAACTTGATGATCCACTGTCTCAGCTCAGGAACTTTTGATTTATCTTCCTGCTTCCACCTCCCAAGGGCTGGGATGATGGTCTTAATAATATGTCAATTTCAATGTGTCCAACTTACATGCCACAAGCCACAGCCAACTACAGCAATGAATGCAGAACAATACAAAATGATAATTTATTAAAACAATGTGATTTTTCACCTTTTGTTGTAATGCAAGTGCACGGTTTCTAAGCATGCACCCTACAATGGCAATGTCATGTTGAAATGTCAAGAGTCTGACCCCCAATCATGGGCAGCTTAGGACAGGGACTGAATGGAGAGCAGAATGAATTGGACAGGCAATGGGCTAAGGCAGGGAGGGGGTACATACTGCAGCAAGGCTTTGGTCTTGCGTGTGGGATCATCGGGCCGGAAATTTTTGTACTCTTCTACTTCCTTCTCCAAGGACAGAAGCTGGCTCTGTAGTTTGCTGCGCAGGGTTGGCAGTGACTCCCGTATGTGGTTGGTCAGTTGCTGTAGGGGACAGGTAAGCGTCAGACAGGGTAGCCCAGGCCTAGAGGCCAGGAAAGAACACAATTCACTCTCAGCCAGAACCACCAGAGCTGTGGATGCAAGCGAATGAGAGCCACAAAGCTCTAGACAAAAACATCAGGACGTGGACAGAAGCTGGATGGATGGCACAAGGCGCTGCAGAAAGCCCATAGGCAGATGTCGAACAACATCCAGGGCCGTGGATGGTCCAACTGAGACCCAAAGGTATCCTGAGAAGTAGTGGGGGCACAGCTGCAGGGAGACGGGAGGGAGAGGAAGGGAAAGAGCAAAAGCACGTCACAGCAAGTGGATTCCCATCAGCAGAGAAGACACAACGCTAGAGGAGGGGAGTAGAATAGGCTCCTGCTTGTGCTGAGTTCAAGTCCTGCTGTTCAAGGGAAGCTACAGGCCTCAGGCAGGCTGGGTGCTCACAGCTCTAGCTTTTACAACTCTTCTTTACCTATTATTGTGGGGGTGGAAAGTGCACACGCCAGGGAGCCTGTGCGGAGGTCAGAGGACAGTTTCATGGAGTCCATTGCTTTCTTCTACCTATATATAACTTTTGGGGATTGAAATCAGGTCCTTAGGTATGAGTGGCGGGTGGCTGTACCTGCTGAGCCACCTGTGGACCATAATCCTGGGCTTACAGAGAGGAGCAGGGACAACCAGCGCCCAACAAAACACCCTTCAATTCAAGAGGACTGGCCAGTTTACACACCTGGCTCTCATGCTGCCCCAGGGCCTGTGGAGGGTTTTCCTTCCTACTTGTCCTTCCTCACTCTGCCCAGGCCCAATGGGCCCCTGCCTACAAGACACACTGCCCAATTCCTGTTCCAGTTGCCCTAAGGATGAGCTTCATCTTGCAGTGATCCCCAGCTGTAGCTAACATGGACTTTATCTGATAGCTTGTTTACTGGCTGGCACATTGGACCTTCTCAAAGGACAACTGCCCTTGTACACAGTGCCTCTGCCCCAGTCCATGCATAACTGAGGGACTTGGCTGTTGTTTTTGATTTAGGCAGACTCTCATTTATCCCAGATTATGTAGCTGAGAGAAGCCCTTGGATTCCTGATCCTGAGCTGAGCGCTGGGATTACAGATGCAGCACAACACTGATTTATGTGGTGCTGGAGAAGGAACCCAGGACTTCCCACATGCTAGGTTGGCACTATACTGCTAGGCAACACTCCCAGCCCCTAACAAGTAGATTCCAGACAGGTGCTCTAGCATGGAGCCAGAGCCTAACACCCTCACTGGGGATTCTGCCTCTGTCTGCACTTACCAGTTTTCTGTTTCATGACTGTGAAAAACATGGCAGTCCCTGGAGACTGTTCCCTTTCACACAAGGTATATACCCTGTGCTGCAGACATGTGGCCTCACTGACTTCTACCCTAGGAAACAGAAGGGACAGCTATTCTCCCTTGGTGGGTAAGAGGAGGGAGGCATGGGAAAGCTGGGCCAACTACTGCTTGCTCAGAGGCTGGGAAGGGTTTTAGATCCCAGCAGTCCAAACTGCAGCATCTTTCCACTTAGCTGCAGTCACCAGCCTGGACCGACTGTTACCAACCCCAAGACTGCAGTGGCCTTGAAAACAATAGTGATACTAATAGATTAAAATAATCACAACACCAGCTCATGACTCACCCGGTCCTCAACAGGCCTGCAATGAAAAACACGTAGGGTGGGAATAATAAGAAAGAGTGACAGCCTTGTTACTTGCCGGAGCCTGAGAATGGCAGACTGCCCCACTCTACACGGGACCCTCAAACCTGAGCTGTACCTGATTCAGGGTCTTCTGTAAGTGTGGGGTACCCATTCGGTCAGCCATGTGCCGGTAGGCTGGGTGAGAGAGGAAGAACTTCCTCTCAGCTGCCAGGGCTGCCCGGATGTCCTTTTTGCCCTCGATGTCTTTCTGGCTGCGGTTAACCACACCAATGTAGCCTAAAGAGAGAAGGTCAAGATATGCATTACACTAGGAAGGACACAGCGCTGTGCTCCCAGTGTTGACCTGGCTCGGCTTGGGCCAGTAAAAGTTAGAAACAGACTGGCCCCATAAATTACTGACCGAAGAGGGCACAGGATGGTGGAGACCTCACTAGGGATGGGAAAGCAATGGAAGGTAGCTGGGGAAAGCAACTTGAAACGTGGAAGGAAGTGAAGATGGGCAGAAAAGTCTCCAAACTGAGCTTCAAGGATAACTATGAAGGGCAGAAGGGACAGCTCAACAGGGACAGTCCTGAACAACACGTGGAAAGCCCTGGCTCCCACTCCAGCACCACAAAATAAAGACAGTTGTGCAGTTAAAAGCACTTCCCCCTTGTGCTGGGTAGTGTTTGTCATTACTAAGAGCTAGAGTCATCTGGAAGAGGAACTTTAATTGAGGAACTGACTCTATCAGATTGGCCTGTAGGCATTTTCTTTATTAGTGAGTGCTGCAGAGTGCACAGCTCACTGTGAGTAGTGCCACCCCTGAACTGGTGGTCCATGGTCTATTAGAAAGCAGGCTGAAGATGGGCATGGTGGCACACACCTTTAATCCCAGCTCTAGGGAGGCAGAGGCAGGCCCTGAGTTCGTGGTAGCCTGGTCTACAGAGTGAGTTCCAGGACAGCCAGGGCTGCACTATACAGAGAAACCCTATCTCAAAAACACGCCCCCTCCCAAAGAAAGCAGGCAGATCAGGTTACAGGGTGAAAGCAAGCCAACAAGCAGTTTCTCTGTGGCCTATGCTTCAGTTCCTGACTCAGCTTCCTTCCATGATGGGCTGCAAACTGTAAGCCAAATAAAGTCTGTCCTCTCCAAGTTGCTTCTAGCCATGGTGTCTATCACAGTGACAGACAGTACACTAGGACACTCCTCCTCCCCAGTACCTATGTCAGTCAGTGGCTCATGGATGTCTCTAACTTCAGCCTATGGCCTCCAAGAAGGCTGCACATACCCAAACTCATTGCCATAGTGAGTTTAAAAAGAATTAAATTAAAAATAAAGAGATAAAAACATTCCAAAACAAAAACACCATCAACAACAAACCCCTGGAAAACAAGGTAAAGAGAAGATAGTCTATCTTTTCATATTAAAACCCTACAGCCAGCACATGGCTCAGCAGTAAAATGGCTAGCTGCCAGGCCTGATGACCTGAGTTTGACCTCCCAGAATTCATGTGATGGACAGAGAATTGACTCTAAAATGTTGTCTCCTGACCTCCACACCCAAGTTGTGGCACCTCCCCGCCACAAACATCATGCATACCCCCATAGCCACATGCAAATAATAAATGAAGTAAATCCCATGAGATTCAGGCTTGGTGGCCCCATGACTGGGAAGTCTGAGGAGGAAGGTGCTAAGTTAAAGGTGGCCCTGCGTTATGTCATCATAGTCACTAGGCATACAGTCCTTAAAAACAAAAACATGTCAAAAATGAAAATTAACAAAAATAAAAAATACATATGCATATGTAAGTAAATTAGCCCAGTGTGGCAGTACATATTAAAATCCCAGCTGAGGCTGAGGCAGGAAGCTCATGGCCAGCCCGTCTCAAACATCACCAACAAAACAAAGCACCATATACACAGTAACACAAAAAGGATGGGTGCTCAGGGCAATAGTCACACAGCAGCTGTCTGAGTCTGTAAAGTAGGAGGGAAGACGCAGTGGAAGAGCCAGGTTGGAAGATACCACTCACAAGTGGAGAGGAAGGGAGAGAATGTCATTCTTGGAAAGACAAAGGGAGACAGAGGTCATGTAACTGCCATCATGAAGGAAGAGGAGGATGAGGTCATCAGTCCAAATGGACGGATTCTCGGTACAACCAGTGCCTGAAGATGCAGAGCAACCACTTGGTCTAAGGAGGAGCACTCCCAGTTGTGCAGCTGAGCCAGAAGGCCTCACTTCCTCTTTAGTCGCAGCACTCCATCCCTCAGCCTCTACTAGCTAGGGAAGCACTTCTCAGCCCCACTCCAAGGAGCCAAAAAGTTTTCAAAAATGTTGGAGTCAGTTCCTCCTTCTACCTTTATGTGAATTCCAAAGTCAGGTCATCAGTGCTTTACCCCAAGCTGCCTTCAAACTCATGATCCTTCCACTTCAGGCTTTTGAATGTAGGACTGACAGGTGTGTGTCCATGCCTGGCTATCCCCCAATGCCTAAACATCACCATCTACATATTGGAAAATGACGGTTCTAGGGTCCTTCAACAGGCGGAATCAAGCAGTATGAGTCTCTTTGCTGTGTTCTGTTTGTGTAGCTGGAGAATGAACCTTGTTCCTAGCATATGCTGGGCAAGGGCTCTACCACTGAGATTCATTCCTAGAACCTTTTGAAAAAGCATTTTATGTTTGTTTGTTTGAGATGAGGTCTCATGCAGCCCAGGATGGCATAGAACTTGCTATGTAGCCAAAAATGACCTGGAATTTCTGACCCCCATCTCTACCTCCAGAGTGCTGGGATTATAGCATGCACCAAGCCTGACTTGCTTTCCTAAGGTTCCAGAAGACAGCTGTAATTCAGAACCGCTGTAGGCCCACCCCAGCCCTGCATACCTCTTCTCAAAGGCAGTAGCTTGTTTTCCAGGACATCCCTGGCATCTGTGCCTTCATCCATCAGGTCCAGCTTGGTGATAACACCGATGGTCCGTAGGCCTGAAAGAGCCCAGAAGTCAGAAGGGATCATGAGGAAGGGCCCCTGGGGTCCTCTGACAGGGGATGAGACAAGAGACAAGTCAGTCTTTTTGCCTGGATGCCTGTTGGCAGTGTAAAATGACAATTACAGCTCCAATGACTCTATCAAGAGGCAAGTGCTTTCTCAATCAACAGCGGCCAAGAATGTAAGTGGGTCACAGCAGAACCAGGGAACATCATGGAAACTAGAATCTTACCCTACCCATTCCCAACATTACACTTGAACCCAAGCAACTGTTTCCAGGGCTCCTTGTTACCTGGCTCAAGTTCCACGCCAAGGACCACACCAAAGTTCTCACCACGTCTGCCAAAGTTAGTACACCCCACTACAAAGCTACACTCCCAAATCCACTGTGCTTCTGGGCCACACCTCTACTCATTAATCCCCGCACTCAAATTTTTTTTAGTTTGGGGTTCTGAGCACAATTCACCCGAACAGTTCGTAAGCTGAGCTTCCAAGCCAGGGTAGAGGATGGTGCAACTCCATGGACCATTCTTACTTTAGCAATCACAAACCCTAGGTTCCTCCCCAGTGCCAGCTAAGCTGTAGAGTACTTGGCAAGGAGCCTGCAGCTCTTTCCTAAGCACCCAATTATAATGGGCATGTTGGTACACACCTGTAATCTTAGCACTCAGGAGGTAGAGGCAGGAGGATCAAAAGTTTAAGGTCATCTTTAGCTACACAGGGTTTGAAACCAATCTGGACTACACAAGGTTCTGTCTAAGTGAACAAGAACAACCTGACACATCAGGAACCCAGGCATAGGCTGGGTACACATGTGCACATGTTACCTGTATGTACTACATGAGCAAGACACATCAGGAGCCAACAGAGGCCCACAGAGACTGGTATCAACTTGGAAATCACAG
This sequence comes from Ellobius talpinus, assembly GCA_001685095.1. Classification (NCBI taxonomy): domain Eukaryota; kingdom Metazoa; phylum Chordata; class Mammalia; order Rodentia; family Cricetidae; genus Ellobius; species Ellobius talpinus. The sequence continues at coordinate 22,003 of LOJH01012295.1, forward strand.
GTGACTGCACTAGCTGGCACTACTCTGAAAGGGACTGCACTTTAAATATTCATAGAGCTAATAGGGAACAGGTCACACTACAAAAAGAAATGAATGGGAGGGGCCGGTGGCATGGACTCCAATGGAAACATCTGTTGATAAGAACAGATACAATGAGGATAAGGAGTGGGTAGCTAAACAATGGGGTTTCCACACAGAATAACACACTGTCACATAACATAAAATAGGGCAGGCGTGGTGGCGTGAACCTGCAATCCCAACACTTGGGAGCACAGGCATATCTGATACCGGAACTACCTTGGTCTATATAGTGAAGTCAGGTTAGCCAGGGCTACATTCTGAAACAACTGAAAAATAAAAAGCACAAAAACCAAAGCAACAACCACAAAACAGGGGCACATTACAGATACACACACAAAAATAACGACAGACTGTCCCACTTTAAGAAATAACAGTTTGCCCAGTGATAGTGGTGCATGCCTTTAATCCCAGCACTCGGGAGGCAGAGGCAGCTGGTTCTCTGTGAGTTCGAGGTTAGCCTGGTCTACAGAGCAAGTTCCAGAAAAGTCAGAGGTGCTACTCAGAGAAGCCCTGCCTTGAAAAACCAAATAAGTAAACAAACAAACACACACACAAATAAATAAATAAATTAGGTTTACGTGTAAGAAAGACTCTAGGAGGAAGTTTGTCCAGGGCTATCTACATGGAAGCCCGGGCTCTGTGGGCTCCTAGTTTTTCCATGGTAACTTTCTTTTCCATAATAACCATGGGTACTTTCAAAGACCAAAAAAAAAAAGGAAAAAATAACTAAAGGAGGTCAGTGTGCTCGCAGATGGCACCTCACCATGGTGATGTCCACTTTGCATTGTCTCATTAATACCTTCTCATGGCCATGCCCATTCTGTGTGTGGACAGTGGGTAACATGACTGACATGTGCTGGAGCCCCTTAGGAGGACCAGCAAAGCCCTGCACTTCCAGCTCACTCTGCGTCCTCATAGGCCTCCTTTCTCTCAAAGTCTCTGCCAGGTTTTATTTTTCCTTTTTTTTTGAGAGAGAGAGAGAAAGGTTCTAATGCAGCCCAGGCTTGCTCAAACTTGTATGCAGTAGAAGATGAGCATAAACTCTTGATCCTCCTGCCTCATTTCTGGAGTACTTGTATTGCAGGTGTGCAGCACCACACCAAGTTCATGTAGTGATGGATTCTGTGTACTTGGCAAGCACACCACCAAATGAGCTATAGCCCGGGCCACCCCCAATGTTCCCATCTCAACAGAGAAGACTGTACGCTGCAGACAGATGTGTCTGGAATTATAACTGTGTCCTGCGAACGCTGCTGCTAAAGACTGTGTCTTACTGATTTATATTTGCTATGGCTTTTTAATTTTATTAGATCAACTGTTATTTTTATGAGCATAAGTGTGTGGTGTGCACATCTGTCCTGTGCACCATGTGCATGTCTGCTGCCCACAGAGGTCAGAAGAGGGCGTCAGGTTCCTGGAACTGAAGTCACAGATTGTTGCGAGCCACCATGTAGATGCTGGAAACCAAACTCATGTCCTCTGCAAAAACAGCGAATGTTCTTTTTTTCTTCTCTTTTTTTTAAAAAAAAAATATTTATTTATTTATTATATATACAATATTCTGTCTGTGTGTATGCNCTTTGGAAGAGCAGGCAATGCTCTTAACCTCTGAGCTATCTCTCCAGCCCCTTTCCTTCTCTTTTTCAGACAGGGTCTCACTATGTAGCTATTGATGGCCTTGAACTCACAGGGATCCATCCACTTGCCTCTGCCTATCAAGTTCTAGGATTAAAGGTTGACTATCACAGGCAGATACCATCCTCTAGGGCTGGCAGAGTGGACCCCATCAAGACTTAATGATGAATGTCTATTTTAAGTGGTGCAAGGGATGCCCACCACACAGGGGATAGTGAATCCCAGGAGACCTCTTTCTAACACAGTCCTGGGCCAGAAAGCACAATAGGGAAGGGACCTAGCATTACTAGAGGGAGTTGCTTCCCTGGGGCTGGAGGGTCACCTTGGGGATCCACCTCCTTGGCCAGTTTGAGGGCGTCTGAGTTGGCCAAGTCCATGTTGGCTGGAGTGACGGCAAGAATGAGGCTGCTCTCTCGGCTGATGAACTGCAGGATCATATCCTTGATCTGGTACTCGATGTCTGGTGGCTGGTCCCCCACTGGTACCTTAGTGATTCCTGGGAGATCGATGAGTGTCAAGTTCAACACTGAGGGCGAAACCAAGAAACAAAAGTGGTTAGAGACTGGAAAGGGTTCAGAGCATAGCATACACACAGCCCAGCCCTGAAGAGACCCAGTTGGACATCAGCAAGTTCCCAGGGGGAGTCACAAGTTGGGACCACTCCTAACACTCCTACTAGAACATACTTCTGTGTGTACTTTGCATGTTTGGTGGATGTCCTTATGGGCACATGCATGTGGAGGTCAGTTCACCCACGTATTGTTCTCCACCACATTTATTCTTTTTAAAATTTATTAATTTTACAGAGAGAGAGAGAGAGAACATGTATACCAAGGTCCATAGATGGAGGTCAGAGAATATGTAGTAGTCAGTTCTCTCCTACCACATGGATCCTGGGAACTGAACTTGGTCATCACACTAGCCAATAGATACCTTTACCTGGTGAGCTTTTTTGCTGGCTCCTACACTGTATCTTCTGAGAAAGGGTCTCCTTACTGAGGAGAGCTACCTAGAGTTACCAACTCAGCTACACATTATCTGTCCCAGTGTCAGGTTCCAGAATTAAAGACACACACAATGCTGTGCTGTGCAGCTGCTGTGGGAGAACGCAGTCTTCATACTTGAACAGCAAGCATTCTACTCACTGAGCCATGTCCCTTCTTCTCACACCTTCTCTGTGTTTGAAGCAGAGTCTGGGTGTGTAGTCCAGACTGGCTGTGAACTTATTATGTTGCTCGGACCAGGGCTGGAGTTCAGTTGGTAAAGTGCACACCTAGCACCCACAAAGTCCTGCATGCCATTCCTAGCACCACACAGTCATGTCTGGATGTGCATGTCTATAATCTTAGCACTGGTGAGATAGGAGCATGAGGGTGAGCAATTCAAGGTCATCTGAACCATATAAGGAAGCCAGTCTAGGCTACATGATATATTGTTTTAGGAAGGAAGGGGGAAAGTGAGGAAGGGAGGGAGGGAGGAAGGAAGAGAGAATAAATAGGGCCAGTGAAAGGGAGGCAGAGGCAGGCAGATGAGTTTGAGGCCAGCCTGGTCTACAGAGTGAGTTCCAAGACAGACAGGGCTACACAGAGGAACTCTGTCTCAAAAAGACCAAAAACAAAAAAGGAGAAAAAAAGAGTTGAGTAGTTACCAAACACTGGCTCTTGCGAAGGACCTGGGTACAACTCCCAGGACCCACACAGTGGCTCATAACCACCTGTAATTCCAGTTCCATGGGATATGACACCCTTTTCTGACTTCCTCAGACACTAGGTGTGTGTGTGTGTGTGTGTGTGTGTGTGTGTGTGTGTATGGTATGTATACAGACATCCAGGCAATATACATACACATAAAGTAAAATTTTAAAAACTTTTACTTTTTACAAAAATTTAGGTACTTTCAGCATCAAACACAAAGTCCTTATTTCTATGATTTTTTTAAAAATGTTGCAAGATCCCTCGTGGCAGTAGGCAGCAGAAATGCTGTAGGTCCCAAATGGTG
>LOJH01012296.1:8111-19024 GCA_001685095.1 Ellobius talpinus
TCTCTCTCTCTCTCTCTCTCTCTCTCTCTCTCTCTCTCTCTCTGTGTAGGATTGCTATAAAAAGTACCCCAGTACTATATACAATTTTAAAAGGAATGCTTTGCCTCTATGATCTATGTTCAACTCCCCTGTTTCTCTTTGAAACATTTTTTTCCTAAAAGTCAGATGGTGAGATTACTGTTATGTTTTTGCCTTGTCTTTCATTTTTAGAAACAAATGTGTATGTGTTCCTAAAAGTGAACTCAATAAAAATCGCATTTAGGTGTTTTTTTGTTGTTGTTGTTTTTATGTATGAGACTATCAGTGCTGACACCACCTGAATGCCAATATTGCATGAATGTTGAATAATGGTACTCCAGAATCCCAATTGAGTCTTAATATTATGCAGTTTTGAATCATTTTTACTAACCTTAAAGGTAACATTGCATGGAAAGAGCTCCTGCAGCTTTTCATCTGCTTTCTTATACACCAAATGTGGCTGTGATTAAGTACTCGCAAAGAGTCACATAATGAAAAAAATTTACATACATATGAAATAAGCATGCTGGTTCTCCAGCACAGAGCACAGTGTAGCATCTGTTTCTTTGTGTCACATTTTTTTAAAGAAGCAAGATACCAAATAGTGATCCCGAAGCATAGATTTCTCCATGAACATATTTTCCGTTCAGTATTGTTTCACTTACTTGTAAAATGCTGCAGTGTTTGTTGAAAAGGGCTGCATAGATCCCTACAAACTGTAATCTCAGGAGACCCTATATAGACTGGGAAAATATTAAATTGCTTTGATTTTTATTTTTCATTGAGGAATTTTAAAGAGTGGTTCAATTTTTATGGAGTGCCTTTTATAAAAATAGATTTCTTCTTTCAGTGATACTATGTTCACTCATCACACTATAGTGCTTCATAAATAGGACAATAATACTTTGGTAAGCGATATGTTCATTATGAGAATTTGTGTGTGCATATATACAATGTTTAATCAACTGTAAAATAAGAATGGTTCCATCTTGGTAAGCATCAAAAGGAAGATATATATCCAGAGAAGTGTAATACTATTTCTGTACTTTGGACAGTTTCCTCAAGAGGTTCAATAAGAGGAACTTTATGAATCAGAGATTGTCAGTTTTCATATCCAGGTTTTGGTTGTGTAAATTATGAGCAGATACAAACTATGAGATACAAATTATGAGCAGAATGGTACCATGGGAGGTGTGCCAGTAAAGAGGAAGATTTGTGGTTGGCAACCTGCCCTACAATGCCCCTACGGTTGATTTGTAAGCACTGTCTTTTAATCAGTGGTGACTGTCACGAAACAGTCATTTATTGAAGAGCTTACTGGGAGTGACTGAAGTCTTCAGCAACAATTTCTATCCTTCCCGCCTGAAGAGCATCATTTCACAGGTTTCTTCAAGGGTTCTGATTTCCATAGCAAAGCTGAGAAAGAGATAACTATGAAAGTGTGGGTTGCTTGCCACAAGATGAGGGGGTGACTCATAGCAACATTGGTGCAGATCTGAAGGCAAGAGAATGAATGTTCTTGTCTTAATAATACCAAATCATTAAGGAACTTAGAGAAGATGCCAAATATGACAGAGATGCACTGATTTGCTTAGCCTCATGATACATGTTATAGTTTATTCAAAATTTTTATATTGAGGCAATAAAAATGTGCTCATGTCCCAGAGGTGTAAGAAATGATAAGCATGTTAGATTAAATATTTCTAACAATGAGCACCTCTTAGGATATCCTTTGTTCAATGAGAAAGTCTAGATTTTATGTTGAAGCTGGCATAAAAATATCAATAATGCATATGCATAAGTAATGCCGATTGCAACCATATGTCCAACTTTAGCAGAAATAATCAATAGAACAGACAGAATGAAATAATATTGAGCAAGATAATTGAAAGAGTATGAATTAAAATGCTTTATTATTTTTAATGGAAGAAAGTGACAAAGAGATCAAGAAGTCCACTTATGGTTATGAGAAAAGAAATGTATGTAATGAAAGTGAAGATTCACAGGGCAGAGCTCCCAGGCTCCCTGGGAGGCCTCTTATAACAAAGTTCCTTTCAATCCTTTGATCAAGAAGCCCACCCTCTTCTGAGTCCTTTGTATCTCCATTCTCTCTCCATCTCTCATCTCTTTCACCAAATTTTGCTTATTGAATTTTATCCATTAAATGCTACTGATGCTGGTGATATTGTTGTGTTTGGTGTAGCTGTGTAGACTCTCTACTATGTTAATATTTCGCCTGTTAGACATCAGTCTAGAACTCCATCTCACCCCTTCATAAGCCTAATTCCTACTCAGCCATTCTAATTCTACATGGTTCTCACCTTTCTGGCTCATTTTGTGGGCTTGCTCTCGAAAACATTTGCAGGTCTTCCTCCCTTGTACACCCAATGACATGATTAACAGTGACAGGAGTCTATACGTTTCTGACTTTCTCTAGTCTGGTCCATGTATGTCACCTGTAAACATTAAGATGAGACAGTGAATTGAGGGAGTTGATGGAGGAGGATGCTTCTTCTTCCTTCCTTGACTGCAAGCGTGAGCTTTAGTTTCCCCGAAGTTTCTAATTTGACCCGAAAAGTATAGCTCAACCTGAGCCATGCTGGTTATCAATTCTAGAGAATCTCCAAATTCAGGTAACCAGGTTGCAGTCATAATTGTTCCTGCTAGTGGTCATTATGAAGTCTACCGTCCTTTGACCATTGAGGCAGAGTATCTGATTTTGAAGCGTAGGCTTGTGTTTGCCAACATCTTAGACTTTTACCCTGTCTCCATTTTCTTACTGGAGCTGAGTGAGAATTCCATGAGCTCACGAGGAGCCTTCGGCTGGTTTTGGACATCTGGCTACTATCGTTAGATGTTAACCATTGTTATTTCCAAGACCGCAGCATTCCTCGGTTTCCACAGAAGTTAAAAAGATAAAATATATTCTTTTAAATGATCAATGATTTGGTGGGACTTGGTGTTATTTTGTTACCATTTCTTAATTTTGTCATTGAAGTGTATGGTTAAATAAAAAATTGTGTTGGCGCATAAAAGATATGAGTGCAACTATTTCTAGTCTACACAAACACACACATCAATGGCACAAATGTTCTCCAGAGAAATATATAGAATGCTATTTAGAACTAAGAGCCACACGGTTCCAACAGGAAACGAAGCCTTTCAGTCATTACATTGAAGCAAAAATTTCGGCTCAAACTGAGATAGAGAAAGCCCAGCAAAAGCAAACTCAGGGGTCGCATTTTGAATCTTGCCCTATTCCCGGGACTTGATACCCTAGAGGTTAAGCTCGTATCAACTCATTCTTCTTTGTAGACAGAAAACATGCATAGTAATCCTCTTGCTTGTAAAACGTTACTGAACAAGCAAAAGCAAATATACACCAGAACTGTATCTTATGTAAATAACGTGTTTTCTGTCTTCTCAGACAGCTCAGCTCTCTCAAGCCAGCGGAGTAATTTCCCAACTTCCTTTTGGACCAGCTCTTACCAGCCCCCACCTGCACCCTGTTTGGGGGGAGTTCATCCTGACTTCCAAGTCACTGCACCCCATGGCACCTTTACAACAGCAGACCCCAACTCTTGGCCAGGACATGGTCTGCATCAGACTGGCCCTGCCCCTCCCCCTACTGCATCCGAGTCCTGGCACTATCCTCTGGCATCTCAGGTGAGCCCGTCCTACAGCCACATGCATGACATGTACATGCGGCATCACCATCCTCACGCCCACATGCACCACCGCCACCACCATCACCACCACCACCCAGCTGCTGGTTCTGCCCTGGATCCTGCTTATGGGCCCCTGCTAATGCCATCAGTGCGTACTGCCAGGATTCCTGCTCCCCAGTGTGACATCACAAAGACAGATCCGACTACAGTCACCACTGCTACCTCAGCATGGGCCGGAGCCTTTCATGGGACAGTGGACATCATGCCAAGTGTGAGCTTTGATGCAGGTGAGCGAACAGATTTCCTCCTTTCTAGAAAAAGAAGGAAAAGTTAAGACAAAGGTTTTGGAAAATAGTTTTTCGCAAAGTTTTCTCTTGAAGCTAATATGCTTGGAGAACAGAGGCATTTTGCAATAATTCCTGCATTCCTGTGGAAAGTAGAATGACGAGCTCATGAAAGCTCTTCTAAGAAAGGTCTCAGCATGTTTCTCGCATCTCCTATCTGGGGAGTCTGTTACTTTGAACGGGATTTCTCATACCTTATGTTTACAAATAACTCAACCCTTCTTTAAATTTCCCAAGACTCTGCAGTCTGTACCGTGTGTTCTGCCCGCCAGATTTCAGAGGTAGTGGTATGCTTCAGTTATGCACTGTGAAACAGATTGTCTTTTGGAATGTGGTCTACAGTCCAGACTTAAATAAATAGGGACCATATTTTAAGAGTAGACTTTTTTCTTTTCTCCCTTCCTTGCTCTTTATTTTCTTTCTCCTTCCTTCCTGTTGTTATTCTCTCTGATTTAAGTAACATATGACTTCAATGAGTACTCTAAATTTATATTCAAAATGCTTAGAAATAGTAATGAAAATATTTCTTTATAGAACACTTGTCTCTGGAGTTCGCGAGTCTTGGAGATCATGGTTTTAGCTTTCTCATGTTCATTGTCCTGTCCTCCTCAACCCTTTTCCATTTCCTGCTGAGTCTATGGTGAGAACTGCGTTTTCTCTCCTGGTAAAGAGTGTTCTGTGGTGCTGAGCATTGCAGGCCACCCTTTGTCACAGAAGACAGACGCTTATGCTTTTCAGTGTCTGGGGAAAGATATTGTTGGATACTCAACATAGTTGCGGCCACGTTGAGCTGTGTGTCAGTTGGAAGCTTGCTCTGTTTCACGTCTTTGGCCTCTGTGGGGTCACATTGACAGTGCTCCTAACAGGCAGGGGATGACTCTTCCTTCTGTCAGTAAAGAGAAAATGGGCATGATTTCTTGTTGCTTTCTGTTTCTAATTCTTTGTTTACTTTTGATTAATTTTGTACTTGTGAAGTTGGGAATTAGTCTGGTGTACACATTTCCCCCCCTCAGAATTGTAGATTGAAAATGTTTCATCAAGATGAAAAGCCATGCTTTGTGCTTTTAGAAGCAGACAAGAAAAAGATTTTGTTCACTAGGATATCTTGAGAGGATCACCTTTGGTTTATTAACCCATGATTTAATTTCATTTACTGTATGCTATTAGCATTTTTCTTTATATATGTCAACATATTAGTACATTTATATATTAGAGATTGTATTTATATACATAAATATATAAATATATATAAAGCTATCACTATGTAATATATATGATAGCTTTCTAAGCTGCTAGGTAGTGTTTTAAATTTCCCAAACAGATCTTTTTTTAAATATTTATTTATTTATTTATTATGTATACAGTATTCTACTGTGTGTATGCCTGCAGGCCAGAAGAGGGCACCAGACCTCATTACAGATGGTNNNTTTGGAAGAGCAGGCAATGCTCTTAACCGCTGAGCCATCTCTCCAGCGCCCCCAAACAGAACTTTATATTTGATCCAAGAGAATTCTGAGCTAGAAGTTCCATGATTCCCTATGCAGTAGTCAGAGTAACAGTGCTTTAAGCAAGCAAAGTGATAAATGATGTTGTTGCAATTATTAGTAGTTTGGAAGGGAGCTGTCCTTATTGGATGTACAAAAGGGTTCTCATGGTCAGTGTGAGCTTAGTAATTAGATAGTAAAGAGGATCCATCCCTAGTCTATGTTTTCACCCTACTGGAAAAACAAAGCAACTCAACAGAGTAAGATAAACTATTGACATATTCATTTGAGGTATCTGATTAGAACACTTTCCACAAATGGACTTTTTATTTTCTCAAGCTAAATTTATATCAACACCAGGAGAAATATGAACTTCAGAGAATCTTCCCATAGTCATTTCTATCACATTTCAGAGTGTCATGACTATAAAAAGAACTGATTTTTGCTTATAGTTTCCTCTGAAAAGAATGACTTAAGGTGCAACATGGCCTTTTTACCCTGCAAAAGAGCAGCAGAAGGAGGAGCCAGCACCTCTGGCATAAGCCAACGGTGACAGATGCTAAGTCATCTATAACCATTTTCTACTACAAAATTCAGACATAATATCAAATGCCACATTCAAATTCACACTGGAAAAGCATGGCAGGGATCAATTTTTACAGGAAACAGCCTTTGAGTCAGTTTGTGGGCTAATGTTCTAGGGGGATCATATCTTTAGTGTGAGAAAAATCCTTGAGTCCAAGGGATTGGCTTTTATATTTATACATTTTACATCACAATTCTTGGATGTGGCTTGCCTCTGGGAAAATGGACATGACACCAGATAAGGTGTCTTTGTTTAGTTGAAGCTAGTTAGTTCTCAAAGAAAATTGCTCCTGAGAGAGTCTTGAGGCAACAAGAAGAAAACAGGCTACAATCATGAAGGGAAAGGGTCTAGGTGGTACGCCCATTCATGATGTGGGACCAATAAGAGGGTAGTAACCACCCTTCTGTTCAGATTGATTCTGATAACAAATGCTTCCATGTGAAATTCAAAAACAAGGAATGAATTGTGTAGCTGGATTAGGGAAGAGGAATGTCCTTTTCTGAAATGCATGGCACAGTGACCTGACTGTATAGATAGTACCCTACAGTGGCTCTTCTTAGGTCAGTGTTGAGAGACCAATGAACAGCCAAGCTAAGAACGATATGAGTAAGTTGAGGCAGTCAAAACTTTCTTCCAAATCCAGGTATCTGAGCCAAGAAAACAGACAGTTTTTATGTTTCATTTCATGGCAAATAAACTAAGTCAACTATTTCAAGAAGAATATTTTGGTAAAGAGCATAATAGTTTCTTCCACAAGGGGAGGAACTTGTGGTTGCTGTCACAAAAGCCCATAGGCAGAATGACTTTTGAACAGCAGAAAACTGATTCTCATACTTCTGAGACTGCTGAGACCAAGGCCAAGGTACTGGCTATATCCAAGTCACAGGAAAGGCTACTTTCTTGTTCACCATTGGTCATCTTTTCGTATACTGTCACATCATGGCAGGGTCAAATTAGCCTTGTAGCAGCTTTTATAAGGCATCAATCCCATTCACAAGGGAGCTTCTCTCTTGATGTAATGGACATGTCACCTAATATTGTTACTTTGGGGATTTGTATTTCAGTACATTAATCTGAAGAGAACATAAACATGCATCCATTGCCAGTGAAATGATAATTATAGCTGCAAGTTTATTTTGCAGAATGTAGAGAAATTAAGGGCCTCTAAGGAGGAAGATTGAATTTTGTATAATATTTAGCAACAAAGGAATTTTAAAGCATTGTATATTGCATAATTGAAGGGTTGATACCATTTTTACTTTTAAGGACCAATAGTAACATTTTATGCTTTTCTGGGTCTTCTGCCCTCTTTACTACTACTTGGCTCTCCTTTAGTGGCACTCAGTCAACCAAAGAGAAAACCTAAGGGAGGATGTCATCTCAGGATTTTCTGGAAATTTGGGTAGCTCCCACTTTTTAAAGGGTATTTCCTCTGTAAGTTAGTTGGATAGCCTGAATTTGGAGACAGATAGCCAACTTTTCTAGCTCATTTTGGTCTACAAAGTAAAACAAGGTGGGCATTGAGCAAGGTCCCTGAGCTTTCTCATCTTTAAAATACATAGCATTACTTTGAGGGTAAAACAGGTCAAAGCAATTACAAAGAAATCACAAGGGTGCTAGCACTCATAATTTCTACTTATGGAAAACCAAATTTGATTTATTTAACTTTAAAAGTTATTAACTATGATTTGGAATAATCTACGGTCCATTTTAATGTATATGATTTAATGTGTATTGTCAGTTATTCACCATCTTGTGTAATAATCCTTGATATCTAATTCTAGAACATTCAATCACCTCAGTAAGAAACTAATTGCTTGTTAGAGTTTACTGTCTATGTCCTACTACTCTCCATTCTTGGTAGCTGTTCATTTACTTGATGCCTCTACAGATTTACCCTTTCTGTTCACAGAAGTGGAATTCTACAATATGTATAAATGAAGGTTTCTCTGTCCCACCCTATCTTGCAGCCGCTTCTAAATAATTACTCAGAGGCTTAATATTAATTATAAATCTGTTTGGCCTATAGCTTAGGCTTATTACTAACTAGCTCTTATAACTCAAATTGGACCATTTTTATTAATCTACATTTTACTATGAGGCTCATGGATTTGCCTGTGGTCTAGCCTGTTGCTTCCCCATTGGCTAATTGCATCTCTTCCCACTCTGCCCTTCTTTCTCCCTGTATTCAGTCTGGCTTTCTTGCCTAGTTTTATTCTGCCTTGTTATAGGCCAAAGCAGCTTCTTTATTAACCAATGAGGAATATATATATATAATCACAGTGTACATGAAGATCATCCCACAGAAAATATGTGCCTTCTTTCACTTAACCTGATGTTTTTCAAGTGCCATCTATGTTATATGAGCATAGAATTCCATTCTTTTCAGGAGTTGATCTTATTTTACTGCATGACAGTATCATGTTTTTACTTGCCCATTCATTAGTTGGTGGATATTGATGTGCTCTTATATTTGATTTAATATGATTAATATTGCTGTGAGCTACCATGTACAGATATTTATATGAATCTATTTTTAAATATCACTTAAAGTTTTTATGTGCTTCCATATTTGTGGAGCTTAAAAATAATTTACTATATTTGAAATAATTTTTGTTTCAAACTATGTTTTAGCTTTTAAACTGACCATATCATACCATAATACAGGCTGAGGTTGGTAGGTGAAAATTTTCCATAAGAATGAAATGAAGTGGCCCCATATTTTCTGAAAGAATATACAGTTTAAAGTTCTTAAGACTAGAGTTGTGCAAATCCTTAATGTTTGTGCTGCTGTTACACTTGGCTTACCCTCGGCCCACTGTTCTCTCTGTTGAACAGGTTTTACATAGTCCATGCTGATATAATCACAAGTCACCTGTATCTGCCCTCCTTAGAAAAATCCCCACCTTTGTGCAGAGACTGTTATCGTGACTCTTACATTAGTCTTTTCCCTTTTTATTGGCAATTTAAAAACTGGGTTCTTCAAGTCCTGTGGAACATTACTTCCAAATTGTACGTTTGTCTGAAAGGAAGATCTATGGTCAAATAAACTTTTTGACATAGAATATTTTGTAATTTTCTTAGTGACCACAATTAATGTCAACATTTGGAAAGTTTTTATTTATTCTTCAGTAAGTGTTAAGATTTTTTTTGTAGTCAGATAGTTTCACACCTTGTTTTTTTTTCTTTTTTTAGGACCACACGGCGTTTTAAGCATACTTTTCTCAGAATGTACTTTGAAAATTTCACTTAATTTAACTTTTTTCCTCATAAGAAACGTCACACTTTTCAATTTGCATGAATAACGATCAATTAACATTCAGCAGATGTGAAGATAGGGTAGAAATAGCGGGAGGCTGAAGATTATATGGAGTAAGACAAGATGAAGAGAGGATGGACGATGAACTTCAGGCATCTCAGAGTATTGCAGTGGGTTTCTCTATGTAAAGAGGAGTTAAACATGGGAGTGGACAGCTCTTTGCATTGTTTTTATTATTAGGCATACATAGAATGACTCTGGGCAATACTAATCTGCTCACCTTCCATTGGTCACAATGATTCTCACCTTTCAGGGAAATACTGGCATTCTAATGTCCAGCTTTCATAATTATGGTAATATGTATGACCTTGAAATTCCCTCGTCATTCTATGTTAACTTTTTATGTAAAGCTTAGCTAATGAGGCATCTTCACTGAAATACAAAGCCAACTCCATTTGTAGCTTTCGCGTCTTTCTCTACATTTCAACTTACCACAGCTAAAAGGAGTTTTGCTTTGTGATTTAGCTTCTCTCTAAACACAAGCTGTTCCTGGCTTCAGTTTATCTTCATCTGTAGATCCACAGATTTATTTCTCTTACAAGACCTCATGTTATTTCTGCTACAAGTTTGTTATGATTTTGTTTTTTTCTGTGATGAATGTCATAATACCTTGTATATGTGTGTGTGTGTTTGTGTGTGTTGTGAAGGTGACCTAAAATTAAAATTCCAAGTAAAATAAGACAACATTCTGTCCTACATCATATGTTAATAAGATCTGGTATGTATGAAAAGTAATGTAAACATATTATTCTGACTTCTTAAAATATATCTAAAGACCATTAGATATAAATTGATATAAATTAATGCTAAGTATTTGGATTTAGTGAATCTTTAGATGAGCCTTCCCCAAACTATAATGAGCTAAAATTTGATTAATCTCCCAGTAACCAAGATATCTTCAGATTTTAAATCAATATTGTGTGTTTTAAGGCAGAGGGCTCTTTTTTCCAGATAAACAAAATTATTCTAGATATTAGAGGCACAGGTTACTTGTGAAATGAAGGCTGTAAAGTTTCCAACAAACACAGAAAACTCCATTTCTATGATGCCATCAGGATCTTAAGGCATAAACTGGATTGTTTCCAAAGGAAGCTTTCTTGAGGCCAGTAGGATGGGGTCATTTGGGTAAAAGCCACTTGCCTGAGTCTGATGATCTGAGTCTGACCCTCACAACCAACATGATGGAAATACTGGACCAACTCCTCCAAGGTTGTTTACCTCTAAATGTGGCATGCATTACCCTCTGCTATCTTTTGGTCTCCGGGGGCACTGCATCCACATGTACAAACTCATATGCAATTATGCATGTATACACATAGAAATACACCCATCAGATGCATGTCTCTAATCCCAACACTCAGGGGGCCATGCTCATGGATGTCTATGAGTTTGAAACTAGCTTCATCTATTCAGGTTGTCCAGGGCACAAAAGGAGCCCATCTCAAAGACACATTGGTTTAAAAAAAAAGAAAAAGAAAGAAAGAAAGAAGGAAG
>LOJH01012297.1:11860-25339 GCA_001685095.1 Ellobius talpinus
TTCATATTAGCTCTTATAACTTATATTAGCCCATTATTCTAGTATATGTTAGCCGTATGGCTCAGTACCTTTTTCAGCAGGGTAGGTCACATCCTGCTTCTTCAGTGTCTGGACAGGACTGTGGAGGAATGGGCTTCCTTCCCAGAATTCTCCTGTTCTCACTGACCCACCTCTACTTCCTGTCTGGTTGTCCCGCCTATACTTCCTGCCTGGCTACTGACCAATCAGAGTTTATTTAAAACATAATTGACAGAAGACAGAATTGTCCTACACCACTACAGCTTCATACCGTGAAAATTAGCTCCCTAGAGTATATAGCTCCAAACTTGTTCATTCTGTCTTTCCAGATAAACTAGAAACTCCTATTAGTAGACTGTTGTACACTAATCATAGTCACGTAGTTTGAGTCCCTCCAAGGGCCAACCCAAGATAACAACTAAGTAGAGGTGGTTTACCTAGGAATAGATTCTAGAAAACAAGTGATGTGGTGAGAAACACAGATCGAGGGAGTACATCGAGAGCATGTTCGTACAGGTGGGCATCCACTGTACAGCCGGGCTCAGCCAATAGGAGCACCAAGGAGTGGTAGAGCTCACCTTAGAGCGGCTCCTTTAAAGGAGCAAGTGAGTCGTTGACACTAAGGCTGCCCTTCCTGGATAAAGGCCACACCCACTCTCCCGCTCCTTGGAGAGTGCTCGTGTTTAGTGATGCAGCTTTTGCAGACTGCAGAAGGGGCCATCTAACACAGGTGGCAGCCTGGCCCTTGGGAATGAATAACAGGGTGCCCCCATAGCACCTCACTGTAAAGTAAGACTTCGATGACCTTGTGCCTAATGGAAGAACTCAGAAGCAAATCCCACAGAGTTCCTAAAGGAAGTAGCTGGGAGAGATTAGGTGCTCTGTGAACATGGGGCCATTTCTACTCATGGGTGGTCAGAAACTAGCTTACTGAGACATTTGATTTGGGGAGCTATATTGTTCCTTCTAAGTGACTGCTACAGGACTGTAAGCACTGTCAAGGTTACAGTGTTACTGACAGGTATTTTCTGCCGTAGGTCACCCAGGAAATTTCAGATGAGACGAGAGTTTTCCGCTTATTGGGATCAGACAGGTAACGATCGGTTGTAGTAGTGATTAAATTATGGGGAAGTAGCGAAGTTCACACTCTGTTCACACTGCAGCCTGTGTTGAGTTCCCGTTGAAATTCTTAGAGGACTCATCAACTTAGATTTTTGTATTGAGAGAGTGAATCATATTTAGTCTGTTGGTTTCATAGGCTTTTCAGGATAAGGGTTGTGTTTGAGAGAGAGATAGTTATATTCAGCCAAGACAAAACGTGTAATAGTAGTGTTCACACCCCTGGAACCATGACACGATCTCACGTCCCTTTAGTTCCCTTGTGTCCTCATGGTGTGTTGCTCTCTATCAGGTATTACATAAGCCTCCTGATGTGAGTTTTATGTCATAAAATGCTCAACTCGGGTCTGGAGGACAGTATTAATTATAAGGAGTTAATGTCTCTAAGGGTTTTGAAGGGGTTAGGAGGAGAAAAGGAAATTTTACAAAATGATGTCTACCTTACTGAAAGAAAGGTAAGCCACAGGCACAACTGCCCAGGAAGTGATGTGACCAGAAAGCAGAAGGCAACGGGACTGGAGGAGGCTGCCTCTCCTGGAAGGCCTGGCCAATGCAGGGCCGGTTGTGATTATTCTGAGAATTCTGCTGGCAGAGGGTGACACCTCACACCCAATGCTTCTCGCTCCTTCCCTTCACTCCTTAACTATCTTTTAAGTTTTTATATTCTCTTTTCTTTTTTCTTTTTTCTTAAACATTTTAGTGTGGCTGTGTGCACACGTTCCCTATGTGCACTATAACACTCTTGTTGAGGTCAGAGGACAATTTACAGGAATTGATTCTTTCAATTCTGTCATGTAGTTCCTAAGAAAGAAACTTAGGTAACCAGGCTCCTCAGCAAGCCCCTGCGCCTGCTTCCTTAGTAGTAGTGGTGTTAACCCTGGCAGATTGCTGACTTTATGTTCATCTCCATTTCCACAGTGCACAATCTCTATTTTTATTGCTGTCAAAGTCATGAGCCAGTTGCATAAAATTCACATGCTACAAAAATATCCAGTATGTGTTACTATCTCCTCCATTTGCCCTCTTGGCTTCCTTCTCTGTGTGGTTTTTGTTTGTTGTTGTTGTTTTGTTTTGTTTTTTGAGACAGGATTTCTATGTGTAGCTTTGGAGCCTGCCCTGGGACTCATTCTGTAGACCAGGCTGTTCTCAAACTCACAAACTGAAACTCACAGAGATCCACCTGCCTCTGCCTCCCGAGTGCTGGGATTAAAGGCGTGCACCCCCACCACCTGGTCCTTATTTTATTCTTAAACCCTCTCCTCACAATTCAAATGCTATGCTATGGGATGGGATGGCTCTTGGTTTTTGTTGTTGTTGTTTCTTTCTTTTTTTTTTTCCTGTCAGTCCTCCAACTCTTTCCCTGCCTGTACTCCAGGGCAAAGGGATAGGTGGTTATCACTCCATTCTTTTTTCTTCTTCTTAATTTTATTTTGTTTTGTGGATTTTTTGGGGGGGTTGGTTTGAAGTTTTTTGTTGTTGTTGTTGTTGTTGGTTTGGTTTTGTTTCTGCGAGACAAAGTTTCTCTGTAGCTTTGGAGCCTGTCCTGGAATTAGCCCTTGTAGACCAGGCTGGCCTCGAACTCACAGAGATCCACCTGCCTCAGCCTCCCGAGTGCTGGAATTAAAGGTGTGTGCCACCTGCGCCCGACTTCCATTCTTTGTTTTAAACAATTTGTTTTCAGAGACTCTCCCTGAGCAGTTCAGATGATCTCTTAGGGTCCTCTTTATTCTCTAGCCCTTCTTTCTGTTGGTATAATTTCCTAAGGCATTGTCACGCCTGTTGTGAGCATATCTAAGTGAGCACATTGGAGTTCAGTTGGAATAAGGTGAGACTATATCTGACTGTTTTAATAATTTGTGTCTAAAACAATTGTTAGTTGTGTTTGAAGCTATAAAATGTGGTGAGGACTTTTGGCTGTATTTCTGTGAACTTTATGTAATTTTATGGCAAGCAAGCTGGTGAGATACTGGTTTGACACTGTGAACACCAAAACCTGTTTTCAGCACTTACACTTTTTTCTTGATTTTGTTTCAGAGTGGTTGTTTTGGAAAGCAGACCAACAGAAAACCCCACAGCACACAGCAATCTCTACATCTTGGCTGGGCATGAAAATAGTTACTAAGCAACTGAAAGGATTCCAATGACAAGAAGATGAATATGCTCCACTGAAAGCAAGCGCGTGCTAAGGGAATTCAATACAGACTGCAGTATGACTTGCCTTCACTGTTGTGGGTTTTATATCAAATGATCTGTACATTAGGATAGAATTCAGTATTTTCTGTAGCTGGAAACAGCTAATCAATCTCTTGCCACTGTGTGGTGGTTATATCAAGTTTGCTTAATAAAAGCTATGAGACAAATAGTCCTCTAGTTCCAGGAAACACAGTCCTTTTAAAAACACAATGTTTATAACAAAGGTGCCATGGTTTTTAAATAACTCATGTGATTGTTTTTTCAGAGAGAGGTTAGTGAGCATTCTGTCCTTTTATACCAGGTCTTACTCCTTCTTAGTGAACATAATTTGATAAGTTGTCGAACAAGCCTTTCACTTTGACATTGGCCGTTCTGTATGTTTTTGTAAGATAGAATATTTAATCCTTATTTATTAATCTCTTGCTGGAGTGGTGTAATGTTTCTAACTTTTAGCAAAGGAAGGTTGCAGAGCAGCTGAATTTTTTTATAATGTGTGAAAATCCTGTTTACCTTTACATAGCCGTACTTCAGGAGTTACAGGCAGTGTGTTTGGTGTTCAGCACATGCAGTTTCATCTAACAAAGTGTTTTATGACACAGTCTCACGCAGGGTTGCCTTAAAGGAATTTTGTGATTTCCACTGCGGATGGTTGTAAGGGCTCATGCAGAAGTACCGACGGTGGACTAAAAGCCTTGGCAGGATGTGTAATGTCTGGTGTGACTACCATATTTTTGACAAGCAGTATAATATACCTGTGATGTTTTTACATTAGGGATAATGCACAAGAAATTAATCTTCATATATATCATGATCCCTAAAGTTTGGGAGAAAAGTATTTAACTGCCCATATTATGTATTTTACTTACATTATGCCAATGGGGAAACTGCAAAGTAATTGCATGTGTAATCTTGGGGTTTTCACATACATAGGTGTTCATTGTGAGTAGGTTTAAGAAAAAAAAAACTTTAAGTGAAATTGCAATTTCTGATGGGATAGTATAGATAAATGATGTTGGTTTTATATTTTTTAAAAAGCCATTATACTAAAATTAAAGGATAGGTCCATTTTTTAGTTTGTTTTTCTTTTGCAACTCTTAGTATCCAGAATTGATGTGTTCTTTTGGTACCAGCTATCTTAATGCATTTATTAAGAACAGTTAGCATTGAGGTGATGAACAGGGGGCTAGTAGTAGCAAACTATAGAAATAGTCTGACCAGATACTTGACAGGAAAACAATGTACCTATCTCATCGTTAGCAGTTTTATAAAGTACATGTTATCATCTCCATTTCTCCAATGAGGAAATAGAGTTTAACCAAGTTAAGCAACTTAATCACTTCATCCTGGTTAGTTCTTGAGCCAGACCAAGAGTCTCCCGACTCTGCTCTTCTCACTATGCAATGTACAAGTAATAAAATGTTACACAAGCGATCTGTAAAGGATTTGTTCTTTGACAACGCACCTAGCGGGTCAGGGCCAGCAGGATGCTCACTGGATAGGGGCACTTGCCACATAAACCTGATTCCTACCTAATTTTCATCCCCACCACCCAGCTATGTGAAGCTGACTCTACAGTGTTGTCATCTGACCTCCACATACATGCACACACACCCACACATCATAACATTTAAATAGAATATGGAATATGTAAGTAGGTCCTCTGAGAAATGCTGCATGCAACAGATGGCAGGAGGACAACCTTCAAAGTCAGGAAAAACCAAAGACAGCGTCCTTTGTTTCTCACTGGTCCCCTACAGCTAATCTAACAGGATGTGGAAGGCAACTAACTCCAAGAGAAGAAACTC
The DNA here is from genome assembly GCA_001685095.1 of Ellobius talpinus. Classification (NCBI taxonomy): domain Eukaryota; kingdom Metazoa; phylum Chordata; class Mammalia; order Rodentia; family Cricetidae; genus Ellobius; species Ellobius talpinus. The sequence goes on from LOJH01012297.1 coordinate 16,996, forward strand.
AAGGAAGAGCCTGATGTCAGAAGCCTCCTGCTAATAAGCTGTGCGGCTGGAGATATTACAGTAAAAATGGAAGCTATCCTCTGTCGAGCTAGCAGTCGTCTGTCCTGTGCTGTGAAAAAATGAGCAGCCAGTGGGGCAGTGGAAACATCAGAAGGTGGTGTCATAACCAGTATCAAGCAGACACTTCAGGAAGAACTTTTGGAAAGAATATAAGTAGTTCAAGTTGAAGATTTAGAATATAAAATTAGGAATTTTCTCAGAAAGTAAATTGGCAAATAAATGTAAATATGGAAGAAATAAAGGTTAAAAAAATTAAAGGGAAGGTGAAATGATGTAATTATATTTTAATTTGAAAAAAAAAGTTTTTAATGAGAAGCTCAGAAAATGAATGGCTCAGAAGACCCAACATCCTATCTCAGAGTTTAAAAAAAAAGTAAAGAACAAAACATCACTTGCATAGTTTACCAGACATGGTGGTATATAATCCAGTACTCAGGAGGCCAAGGGAGATCATGAGTGCTCTGGCTAGCCCTGTCTGTATATAGTGAGATTCTGTCCCAGAAAAACAATGATGTTTCAAGAAACGTTCTCAGTATTGAAGAGCATTAGATTCTAGGTCAAAGAATGTAAGTGGTGAAGTTAAACACCATGGTATGTACATGAGATACAGACACAGAATGAATGTAATGAATATTGGGGAGACTGAATATAACCAAAACACACGAAGCCTGAAACTCTAATAAAAGAGAAAGAAAAGTACCAAATATTAATTTCAAGGGCATTGACATGAAAGAAAAAAAGGGGTTGGTGACATAGGAAGGAATACAAACTGAGATGTCTTCAAAAGTCAGCAGAAGTTGTGCCTTCAGATTTCTTATAGCACTGGCCACACCCAGCTACAGTCACCTGCTCTTTCGCTTTGGTACCAAAAACATAGGTTGGAGAAACAGCAGCCTCTTCAACAGATGCCACTAAGAAATCAGGACATACACATGCAGAATAAAACGAGACTCTTATCTTGCCCTATAAAAATGTTCAAAATGGACCAACACCTGAATCTTTGAAACTGCTAAGAAAAATGGAATATGCTTTGATACAGACAGAAGAGAAGGCGTTACAGAAAGGATTCTAGGAGCACAAGAAATAATGGAATTGGCAAGTGGAATTAGATGAAATTAAGCTTCTGAACACCCGGAGGAAGCAATGACAAAAGCATACAGTGGAAGAAAACCTTTGCCAGCTATACCTCTAGTGGATTAGTATCTAGAAATGTGCATAACGCGAATGCCAGGAAAATGCATCCTGTCAGTAAGTGGACAAAATGGACGGGACTTAACAGGAAAAGAATACAAATAAATACATGAACACAGTCAATCAGAGAAAGGCAAATCAAAACTACCTTGAGGGCTAGAGAGATGGCTCAGTCATTAAGAATGCTTGTTGCTCTTGCGGAGAACCTGGGTTTAATTCCCAGCACCCACACGGGGCCTCACAAGCATCTGTAACCCCAGTTCCACGGGATCCAATAGGCATTCATGTGGTACATGTTCGTGCATGCAGGCAAAACGTTCATACACAAATCTTGGGGAGAGAGAACTACCTTGAGATTCCACGCCTTCTGTGATCGATGTGACTGTCATGAAAACCAGTGCTGGTGAGAACCTATAGAGGTTTGCAGGAAAAACCCTTGTGTCCTGCTGATGGGAATAGAGTGCAACCCTCCAGAAGTCAGTGTGGAGCTTCCTCAGAATGCTGAAGTTAGAACCACTGTGCGGTCCAGCTGTATCGCCTCTAGGTATACACACAAAAGAATCAGCTCACCACAGAGTTGATGTGAATATCCATGTTCATTGTGCCACTATTGACAAGAACCAAGTTACAGCTTCAGCCCCTGTCTGTCATATGAACAGGTAAGTGTAGTGTGTATGCAATAAATGTCTATTTGGTCACAAGACTGAAATTATGTCATTTTTCTGAAAGTATGTGGAACTGGAAATCTCCATAGCAAAACTACATAAGAAATGAGATCCTTATGTAAAAAGCCCGACAGTACCTGGCATTGTGCATCTTTCTCTAGTAGAGCATCATCATCCCTTCCTGATGCCAGCAGCCAGGCTGTTCACACAGGAGGCTGTGATCTCATCCTAACCAAGTTCCACGGGCTAAGTCCTCCTCTTTAGAGAGTGCGGATAACTGAGGGAATGGCACCTTACCCGTTAGGAGTTAAAACAAAGCGTATTTTCTTTTGGCTATGGAGAAGACAGCAGCTACAAGGACCGTCCTACAGGGATACATACACAGAGCAGGAGGGGGGATGGGTTCTGGACTGATGCTGTCAACAGATAGCCTAAGAAGCTATCAACCACCGTTGAGGGACACTTTAACCACAAATGCTCACCACAGGTGGCAGAGGCCTCTCTAAATCAGCCCCAAGTGCCCAGCAACTGCCGCAAGCGTAATACGTAGCAAACTCTGGAAAGTTTGAATTTGGGATCCACGACGTTTATCCTGGCTATTTTTCTCACATCTGTCTGGATTATCTACTTCTCTATGATTGTCTTTTGATGACTTAAAGACAGTAGAGTAAATGGTAAATAGACTCACGTCCGTCAAGCGCCTGCCAAGACATGCCACAGTTGCCACATTAGGTGTTCCCTACCAAGCACTGATGGTCAAACTTTTTAGAGCACAATTATTTCCCAATCCATAGGCTCTGAAAACTCAAAATGGATAGATATGGTCCCTGAAGCCTAGGATCCCATGAGCAGTGTATTCCTCGCTGAAGCTGCTAGAACCTATGTGTCACATTCTTTCTCAAGAACACTTACCTGCCTGGGAGCTAAATTCCTGGCATGTGGTGGTGGGAACTGCATGTTTAGTAGATAATATGCTACAGTAGAATAACCACTGTGATTGTCAGGAAGTAACTTATTCATAGGTATAACTCTGGAAAAAATTTACTTGGGCTTAGAAGCCACTGTAAAATGGAAAGTGCAAATGCCCACCAGTGTTCTGAAATGATGGAGTCAAATGGATACATTTTCTACATGGGTTGAGCTAAAGATCACTCAGTCTAGGCAAGAAAGCAGAAATTACTAGATGTTTTACGAGGAGGGTACTAATGCAGAGAATTGTTACACAATGAAAGCTGGAGAAAAGGGCACAAGGATAATACAGGTAGCAGCTGCCTGATAGCGGTTACAACTGTGGGGTAACAGCAACTGCAGAAACACAGTGGCCATTGTGGGATAGCACCGCAACTGGGAGAGCAACAGGGACTGCAGGGACACAAGGAACAGCTGCAGGAAAACGCAGGTAACCGTGGCTGGAAGCAGTATCCATCCATCAGGCTAGAGATGCAGAATGGTGAAGATGGAGATTGCGGAGGCCTCGGGCCTCTGAGAGCCCCACATTCGTGCTGACATCCTAGCTGATGGCAGCTTCTGGACTCTGGTGTGAGGGTCTGTGGAGAACAAGCAGACCTGGAGCAGGGGGAGCTGCCAATAGCCCTGAAGGTGAGAAATAAGTCTGGCTATGGGAGAGTAGAAAGAAACCCTGGCTAGAGGCAACTTGCACAGTTAAGGAGTTTCTCTCCTTCCCAATTCATTCTCTTCCTACTGGAACCCCATAGGAATGGATTCTAGACAGATCTATTCCCAACAGAACAAGACAACTAATTGGACTAACTTGGAGCTGCAAAATGTTAATGACAATACCTCCTGAGGCAACATTTGACTTCTCCGATTGCCTTGTGGAAACCACTTTATAAATAGGATCCCCAAAGAGGGGCTAGAAGGCCACCTAAAACAATGTGAAGGGAACAATGTCATCTGGCAAGTAATAACTGTGTCACTTGACCTTGAGGGTTTACTTCCTAAGACCTGTAACATTGGAATGTTAAAGGGGCCAAATGCAGACACAATTGCTTTCCAAACTTTACCATCAACAGTATCTTTTGTGAAGATACAAGTGAACGCTGTGAGGTTTGGTGGCAATGTCTAAAGCCAATCCTTGCGCTTTCTGCTTCTTTGTATTCTTGAATCAGAGATATTCTACTACCACTAATACTCTTTATCTTTCTCCCCCTCCCCCAGTTTTTAGAGACAGGGTTTCTCTGTGTAACAGCTCTGGATGTCCTGGAACTAATTCTATCTACTAGGTTGGTCTTGAACTCACAGAGATCCACCTGCCTCTGTCTCCCAAGTGCTGGGATTAAAGGCAAGCACCACCACTGCCTGGCCTAATACTCTTAACATAAAACTTAAAATTAATAAAATGTCAATCCGTTATGGAGAGTATCAACGAAGTTACTCAGCCTATATGTATGTATGTGTATGGTGTGTGCATATGTACGTGAGCATGGGGATTGGCATCTGCTGTCTTTCTCATTCACGACCTTATTTTTTGAGACAGGCTCTGTCATTGGTCAAGGAGCTCCTAGTTTTAGCTTGTCTGCCTGGCCAGTACTGGAATCTCAGGGGAATCTGCCTGTCTCCCTGCCTCACTCCAGCTGGGGTTGCAGATAACACTCTGGGGTCCAGCTTTTGCACTGTGTGCTCTCCCTGGGGAAGACTATTTCTCGCCTTCTGAGCATTTCTTGACTGCCTGTAGTTCTTTGTCTAGGACTGAGTCCTTGTGAGCCTTTCCCCTTTGATTTTAGCATGTTTACGGATATGGTTCAGGTCCTGTTTAGGCAGCCAAGTTGGTAAGACTTAATTTATATAGTTTCTTTGACATTTCTACGAGACACAATCTCATAGCAAGCTTCCTGTTCCTCTGGCTCTGCAATCTTTCAGAGCCCCACCCCTGCTGTGGGACAATGGTCTTGTACTTTGTAAAGATTTGTAACTTGTATTTTAATAAAATGCTGATTGGTCAGTAGCCAGGCAGGAAGTAGAAGTGGGGCAACCAAGCAGGAAGTAGAAGCGGGACTATGAGAACAGGAGAATTCTGGGAAGAGGAACACTCAGTCTGCAGTCATCACCCAGACAGAGGAAGCAAGATGAGAACACCTCACTGATAAAGGTAACAAGCCATGTGGCTAACATAGACAAGAATAATGGGCCTATTTAAGATGTAAGAATTAGTTAATAAGATGCCTGAGCTAATAGGTCAACCAATTTATAATTAATGTAGACCTCTGTGTGTTTCTTTGGGACTGAATGGCTGCAGGATCAGGTGGGACAGAAATCTCAGTCAACACATCCCTTTTCCAAAAAGATTCCTGAGCCTTAGCTGCAAAAACTGTGTTGTAGATGTGTCAGGTGGGACGGGATTCCACAACTCTTCATTTTGATTGGTTGTGGTTTTGCTTAATGGTCTTTGGCCATTGCAAAGAGAAGTTTCCTTGATGAAAGATGAGAATACTTATCTCTAGGTATAAGGATAGATATTCAGGATGCAGTTAAGTTTATGCTGCTTTATCAAAGTGGCAATTGTAGGTTCTTCTCCAAGATCTATGATTTCACTAGGCCTGGATAGTTGTGTAGGTTTCCAGTACCAGGCATAATTTCCCTCTTATTTAGCAGTCATTTTGAGCAATCTAATTTAAGTCCAATTAGAGAGATCTTGGTTGCTGCCAAGGTATGTGTGCCACTACTGAGCCCTTAGCACTATTGTGCCATTCTGGTCATTGCTGTGGTTCATAGGAATCATAGCTAGGTAGGACTGTTGGTTGCCTCCCTCCTTTGGTAGCTTGCATGGCCCCTTCTAGTTCACGAAACTTAGACCTGAGGGAGGAGACTTTCAAGTCAGATTCAGCTCAGTTACTCTGGGCACTGTGTTCAAAGTGCATGATGTCTTCAACAATAGGCACTTACCTTCCTTCTCTGGGGGCAGCCAAAGGTGATAGCAATAGCCTGTAATGTTTGGTAATCTCTTGGACAATCCTGAGCAACAACACAAAAGTAGGCTTCTCTTGCCTGGTGTTGGGGTTTTGTTAGATGAGCCTTGCCAGCTCAGTTGGGAAAGTTTCACTTAAATTATCTACGTATATTTATACATTAACTTACATGTATTATTGCCAGATCCAGCATAGCCCCAGGAATGGACCTGAGTGGGAAAGCAAGGGAATAAAGAAAAGACAGACACATGAACACATGGAAAAACTGAGTTCCAGTGCTCTGGGCTCCTGGATGAAGAAGCTGCTGCCCCCAGAAGTTCAGTGTGTATTACGTAGCGTTAAATAGTGAGACAGGGTTACTGCATACAATTGGACAAGGAGGCAGGGTTATTACGTATATATAAACAAGGAGACAGGGTTTATGGTAGTCAGCCTGATCAAGGAGACAGGTTTAGCCAACGTCAATGGGAGCCGTCTTTATAAGGAAGCAGTCTTCAAGCCATAAATAAATACCTGGGGTGTGGGGGTTGGAAAGCTATGGTCAACATTTTTGCACATATTGTCCACATCCACGCATGGACCAGAAGGGAAGGAAGGCTTGGCCATTTGACTCCAAGTCTTATCCTGGTGGGGAGAGGCTTTTGCCATTTTCACATTGGTCTGAGGCTATGGTCCTTGACATGATTGGCTCATGTCAACAATACACATTTCCTCAGGACTTCACTCACTCATGGCTTCCTCTGCTCCCCACACATTATAGGTATTTTCAGTTAGGTAGTAGGTAGTTAGTAGTCTGATTTTAAGACTTTTTTAGACACCACTTGCTGCTCTCACAGAGAGCCCAGGCTCAATTCCCAGCCCCCACCATGTGACTCACATAACTCCAGTCCCAGAGGATTAAATCTACTCCCCATGGGCACCAGGCACACACATGGTGTACATACTTATATGCCAGCAAAACACAATACATAAAAATAAATATTTTTTGAAACAATGAAAAGGTCTGCCCGTGGCCATGTCAGGGGAGCAGCAGGTGGCCACTGAAGTCCAGGAGGTCGGTCAGCCAGGAGACAAAGCTCTGATGAGTGAATCTCCCATAGGCAAGGCCCCGAGGGCTTTGGCTTCAGAGCGTCTGTTGCTGCTGCTGTGCCTTTACATGTTTGCAGCTGTCTTCTGGTGTGGTGTGAATGTGTGTGGGGAGATCCCCACTGCCTGTAATGTAGTGTGATGATTTCCTAGAAATAGCCCATTTCTACCAGGCATTTTTCCTGTGGATTATTATGAAGATGATTTCCCCTTAAGCTGTTTAAAGTATCGCTCCCACCCATGAAAAAAACCAAGCGCTGCAGAGGACAGAAAATAAGAACAAGGAAATGTCACACAACTAGTTTCTCTTGTGGAACTGTATAGACTATGGCTTAGGTTAATGATTAAGAAAACCAGTTGAGTCCCAGAAGCTAAGTTAGCTCAAGTTCTTTTAATCTTCATGTTGAGAGATGTATCCGCAGACTTTGGTGTGCATCAATACTGAAACAAAGCTTTAAAAATGACTTAAGATTAGATTAAGATATTTTTGATAATATTTTGGGGTGAAAACCCTAAGGAAAGAATCTAAAGTTTAAAAAGGCACATAGTTGAGTAAAGGACTCATTGAAGTCAAGGAACAAGAACAAAGCAGCCCAATTATTATCAGCTGACGCGCCTTTCTTGCTAGGATTGGTTGGTGATCAAAGATGATGAATTCCTTGTGCCTATTTCTGCCCTCAGTTCCCTGATTTAAAGAACTGTTGACAAATTGGTGTGCACCCTGAGGATTTAAAGTAGAGTTGACTAAATGCTTTTCATATATAAAAGTTTAGATTTGTGGTTCTTTTTTTTAATTTTTTTAAAAACTGTAATTTTATATATGAGGACTCTGCATGAACATCTGCATGTCAGAAGCCCTCTTCTGATCCCATTGTAGATGGTCATGAGCCACCATGTGGGTGCTGGGAATTGAACTCAGGACCTCTGGAAGAGCAGCCGGTGCTCTTAACCGCTGAACCATCTCTCCAGCCCCAATTGTGATTCTTTTAAGATTCCTTACAAGATCACCTTTTGATAAAATTAATAAAGTGATTGTTCCTTTCTTTGAAACCAGAAAATTCAGTCTGCCAGTAAAAGAACTGGTTGAGAAAAATACCTCACTTGCTTACACTCTTTTAATATATAACAAATTGCTTGGATATGGATGTATATGGTTTCCTGGGACAATTTTTTTGCATCTATAGTACATAGGATGTTCAATTATATAAGGGAAATGGGAAACGTGTTTTTTACCTGTATTCATTATAATCATTCACTTGAAAAATAGAATTTAACCACATTGTAATTTTTATATTGCCTGAAAGATTTAGTTTGGGATATATAAACTGTAAAGGAAAAATAAAGACATGAGATAACATAGAAAGACAGAGGGAGAGAGAGAGAGAGAGAGAGAGAGAGAGAGAGAGAGAGAGAGAG
>LOJH01012298.1:1045-17275 GCA_001685095.1 Ellobius talpinus
TCTCTCTCTCTCTCTCTCTCTCTCTCTCTCTCTCTCTCTCTCTCTCTTTGTCTGCCTTTGTCTCCCATGTGTCCGTGTGGTTGTGGATCATATGTAAGCTTTCACCTACTGTTCCAGTCACAAGCTTGCTTGTCTGTGGCCGTGCTTCCCACCATGATGATCATTGAGTCACCCTCTGAAGCCTGCAAAAATTGCTTTCTTTTCTAAGTTCCCTTGGCCATGGTGTCTCTTCACAGCAATGGAATAATGGAACTAAGATAGAGGGGATATGAGCTCCTAAGGCTCCTGCCTAGCAGAGGAGCTATTGCTAGCTGATAACTTCTGAGGAAGGGAGACTCGTGCTTCCTTAGGGGAGTGATTCCTAATAGGTCAATCATGCGCCAATGAATGGCTCCAAACCGATGGGCTTCTGGGCTATACAACTTGGATACAAAGTTGGGCAGCGTGGATCTGGATGGAGTCAGAAGGTATATTTGATCAAAATGCAGTGCTTGCATCTATGAGACTCTAGCAATAAATATACTACATTTTCAAAAGCACACCCTGGTTCAAATGGGCATGTTATGGACTCCTATGAGGCTGTTTCTGTTTTTATTTATTATCATTACTATGGGTATTATATTCATATAATTATTATATGTATATTAATACCTCTAAGTGGTAGTGCACTGATCTCATTGAAAGTGTTATATATTAATGTACTTCTTTGTATACTCAGAAAAAAAATCTAATTTTTAAGCACAAATAGATTTAGAATCTTCAAGTAAAGTGCCGAGCATCTAGATTGTACATGAATTGCTTCATCTCAAGAGCCAGGCTGTTAGGTTTAATTTAATTGTCACTTTTCAATGTATAACAAAAAATATATTTTAATTTATGTTTTGATTTTGCCCACTGCATCTATCTTCATAAAATAGCAATGGTACCTATCTTACAGGACTGTGATGAAGACTGAGTAAGTAGCTACATCTAGACCAATTTAGAAATTTAGATCACAGCAAATGATTAAGAACTAGTATCACTATATGTTATTTTTCCCCCAGTATATCTATACTTAAGGACTAAGTGGTGGTGGGAACTTAAATGGCATAATGATATCTAGAGAGTAATATTTCTTAACTCTGCATTCATCTGTGAGTGACTTTGCGAAGTTGCCCCTTTCCTTACCCAGATATCTTTCTTGCTAGATACACCTGAGGTATGCTTTTGGAGAGCCATGCAGCACTCTTAGCTCATATCAGCCTTCACCTACCTTCTGATTTCTGCCAGGGAGATATGTGAATATTCAAATATCTTTCCTGCACTAATATATATTTATCATGTATGCTACTATGCTACATAAGGTCATCTTCATAAAAGTAAACAATGTGTTGTGAAAATTCTTAGTCCATACACCTCTGTACCCATCCAACCCCTCTTGTTATTCCCCCCCCATTCCCGGAGCAATTTTGGTTCTACTTTCAAACTGTATATGCATACATGACTATATGTAGCTATATAAATCTAGAAATCATAAAGAAGAGGAAAACTACTTCTGGGTATTTACTCAAAAGACCTCTTTCTAGTCAATATATCAGAAATGCACTTCATATCAGTGTTTATTGTAAGACTGTTTACATATGGTAAATTATGCAACCAACCTGGATTTCTGCAATGCAAATCTTTTTTACCAGCAATTACTCAAAAGAGAAACCAGGATGGATGAGGCTGAGCCTCTCCATCTCCCTGGGACATTTCACAGTACTGTTCCTGTCTGTGTATACTAAAACTAGTTTGGGATGCTTTCTTCACCTAGGCTTGTTTCTAAGCACAAGCAAATGTCTTCCCTTTTGTGACATGAAAACCAAACTGCACTCACTTTCCTCAGTACTTTATTTGCTCTTCCATGACTTATTTTATTTTTAAAATATCATGTAGGTGCCCTTGAGGTGGACACTTTGCTTCCAGTCTCTACTCAGAATATTCATCGCCTCCCTTTGAGGACTTGGAGCAATGGTTCCCCAAATGCTGGCTCCAGGCCAACCGCAGTAGCAGGAACTTAGTAATTGCTGAAAGACAAATTCTTTGGCACTGTCTCAGACATGCTTTTTCAGGTATGATGAGCATGGGCCCAGGTTTAAACAGCTCTCAGTTATTGTTGTGCGTGATGAAATTTATAATCTGCTAGTGTCAAGAATAATTGTATAGGCAACCAAAACTCTTTCTTACACTGCTTGTAAGATTGGGTTTAGAAGATGTGAAAGAAAGGGGAAAAGAAAAGAAAAAATCTTATTTAAAAAGTCCTTGATTTTCATAGGGATGGTGACTTGGCTCTGTAGTTAAGAGCACTAGCTTCTTATCTATAGCACCTGAATTCATTTCCCAGCACACATGTGGCAGCTCCTGACTGTCTGTAACACCACACATACATGCAGGCAAAAATGTCAATACAAATAAAAATAAATAATTTTTAAAAGTCCCTGATTTTCCAAAATTGGCAATGTAATGGTACTTAATGATATTCTGCTATACTCATAGATTGGAGACTAGTTCGGTTACCATCAGAGAAGCTTCATCCAGAAACTGGTGGGAACGGATGCAGAGCCCCACAACCAAACATTAGGCCAAGCTTGAGAAATCCTGCTGAAGAGACGGAAGAAGAATTATAGGAGCCAGAGGGGTGAAGGACACCATAAGAAAACCACAGAATCAGCTATCCTGGGCTCATACGAGCTCACAGAAACTGAACCAACAGCCAGGGAGCCTGCATGAAACTCACCTAGGCCCTCAGCATATATGTGACAGTTGTGTAGCTTGGTTTTCTTCTGGGACTCCTAACAGTGGGAACAGGGGTTGTCTCTGACTCTTTTACTGGATTTTGGGACCCTACTCCTCATACTGGGTCACCTTGTCCAGCATTAATACCTGGGGACACTCAGTCTCACTGCCACCTTATAAGCCATGCTTTGCTGATATCCATGGCAGACCTGCTGCTTTCTAAATAGAAACAGTGGAAGAGCAGATGGGCAGGGGCAGCAGGGGAGAGGAGGGAGGGAAAACTGTAGTCAGGATATAAAAGAAATAAATCAATATTTTTTAAAAGTCCCAATTTTCAAGACCACGGCTTCACTGAAAGCTCAAGAGATGGTGTCTTCCTTTTTTTAGCCTCCCAGCATCCACTGTGAGGACATGCAGGGATCCTGATTTAAGAACACCAGACACAACTGAGCAGTTTTCCAGATATGTGACTGTCATGTTAACCGGGATACAAAATGCATCTGTAGACATTTCTTTTAAGTAGATATTCCCATTATTCCCAAATAAAGGACAACTCAAACTTTCAGTGGCTAGAAAAAATATTTGATTTTATTTGCCCATAGTTCTACAGAGCTAAAAATTTGATCACTCTCAATTACTTAGTCCTTCTGTGTTTACAACATCCTTTAGTATGCCTTCTAAGGTTCCATGTTACTCAGATGGTAGGTAGTTGCTAAATATCCAAATAGCTTGACATCTGTACTTGGCCCCAGATGTGGTCCAGAGCCATCAATGTGAAAGTGGACTCCATTGCTTGGTGAAGCAGAGGAGCCACAGCGCTGAAGCAAGTGTGGGGTCCGATACATAGCTGAGGCAGTCTCTCTAAAAAGAGTTGAATATAACTATACTCGCAGGAAATCAAGTTCAGGCAAGCTTTTCCAAATAATTCTTATATGGACGGAAAGTGGAAATCAATGTAAGCTGTAACCAGAAAATGCTAATTTAATTAGTCCATCAACATCATTAAAAATACCATGTTTGCAATTTTTGAACATTTTTTTGATTCTCTGCATCCATACAGGACATAAACATAAAACGTAAACATAGCATAAAGACAATGAAAAATGATTCCTTCGTAAAGAGAAGATATATACACCAGCATCTCTAAATCTCAATCAGAATGAACTGAACAAAAGGACATTACCAAGCTTTCTTCAAGGAAACAAGGAGTTTTGATGCCAGCTGAGGGTGTAATGAAGAAGGCCACTCCTCCTCTCTTCTGGAAATCTTCAGATGGCTCAGCTTCGCAGGAAGTCTTTCAAGAAAGGAATGAATGGGTCAGAGAGGAAGCAGTGCCATACAAATACACTGGAGTCATCCATACAGCAGGTTTCACCATTGAGCATTCCAGCTAAGTGTACCCAGACTAACATAGCCAAATTAAAGAAGAGGGCAAATTGTGTGTAACCCAGATAGCCTCCCTTCTTGGGGAGCTGAGGACATAGGCTGAACATAACAAGGTGGACACAAATCCCCTTCATTGTCTCAATGCCTCGCAAGAGCAAGCCTTGCCACACTAAATGGGATCACATTTTCAGATTTTCCAGCCTCCAAGGTAGTTGCTATTCCTGGAACCAACCAAAGTACACTGTTTTCTAGAAATATATGAGAATTGGCCGCACTGAACTCTATAAATAAATTGAGCAATGTTGACCTTCAAGAGATCCACCCCTAAAGTTGCCAGGTATGCTTGGGCTCACTGAGACCAGGATAACTCTGCCCCTGCCTCTTTGGATGCTGAAATTCAGGAATGCACAGTCTAGCGCAGGTCCCTTCATGTTCATACTCAGACAATTTCCCATCCCTCTCTGCATTATGCCTCTGTGAGGATCCACAGTTCTCAGTTGCTCTGCCATCACTCAGCAGAAATAACAAAACTGCAAGCAATTCCTTTAGTCATTATCTTATTTAGCTGCTTGAGTGTCTTCATAAAACCTGCTTCTTTCCCCGAAGGAAAACAGGGAAGTTCCCAGGAGAGCACTATGCACTCACTTGAGATGTCAGAGGTTTAGCTCCTAGGGCAGGAATGAGCCATTGGTTTTTAGGTAGTCCATACAAATCTTGTCGCTTGCGAGCCCCCTTCACAGCATGGAAGGGTGACCCCCCTCAAACCATGTAAGCATGCTAACTTGAAGAGAACAAAGTAAGAGCACAGGCATACTGCCCATCTGAGATTTGTGGCACTAGCCAAAGCTCATCTCCAAGTCACAGGGAACGACACAGCCTTGATGCTCCATCTCAGCCAAGACAACAGTCCTTCATCTCAGGGGAAATAAAGAATGTTGGGGTGTTTTAACCCTTTTAATTTAGGTTTCTTTTTTTCCTACTAGATCAATAACTTTTGAAAATGGTACGAGAAACTGGAGGTGATGGTAAATTTTTTCTACATATATCTAATCCAGACCACAACACCGAATTAATTACAATTAGCCAATATAAAACAGAAAATCCTTCTCCCATAACCAAGAGTCCCACAGGAGCCACTTAACAACAATCACTGGACTATTTCTTTATCCTCAAAACTGATATAATTTAAACATCACATAGCTAATAATGAAATAATCAAGTAATGAATAGCCCGGCATTTCCTGTACCAATTGAGAATAACTGCATTTAAACAGTCACCTTGGACCCTGGAAGTGCTCATTCAGTAAGATGCCTGCTGCAGAAGAATGAAAAGCTGATTTTGCTCTGGTTTCACCATAACCATTTAAAAAGCTAAGGGTGGTAGCATGTGCCTATAATCCCAGGTCTTGGAAAGTAATAGACAGGTAGATTCCTGGACTTCTTGGTCAACAAATTAGTGAGCTTCAAATACAGTGAAAGAAACTGTTTCAAAGCGTTGAGTGAATAAAAATGAAAAAGACAATACTGACCTATGATCTCCACAGGTACACATATGTGCACTTGCTCATACACATAAACACACACATGTCACATGTTTAATGGCCTAGGATCATTTGTTTTTCTGGTTCTGAAGCCATGTTTTCTCTATATTCATTATTTAACACCTTTGGTTAACAGTTTCACCTGTCAAGTCCATACATAGTTCTCTCTACCAATGGTAACAAGAAATATTTGGATCATATTTTAATATCATGCCTGAATCAGAGATGGGGAAGAATCTTAAATCATAAGAAATTGCAAAGGTAGAAAAAGAAAAAGCTAGCAATCACTGTATTACTCACTCTCTGGGACAGAAGTTTTCTAAGAACTTCCATCTGCTCCTTCCCGATAGACTTCTCCTTCCTGGCTGTCCCTAGCTTCTGCTAAAAGCTCAGCACCTACTCCATCAACCTTCCACTTTCCAACTTTCTTCCAAGTTTGAAAAAGGCTTACCGCCACTGCCATGACAAATCACTACAAATAAGTGGCGTAAACAAGCACTCACTTCTCTCACAACTCTGTAGACAGAAGCCACATGGGGCATGGGGGCAGTGTCAGAGTGCTGCTAACAGGTCTGTGTTCATTGCTGGGGAGAACCACCTTTCTGGGCTTTCGCAGCAAGTTTCAAAGACTTTCCAAATCTGTTTCTCCTGACAGCGCTACAGAGGCTCTGGATATAGCTAGGAAAGTTCTCAGCTTTTAAAAGCCTATATAACTAGATTGGGTTCCCTGAATAATCTAGGGCAACACTTAGGAAGGCCTCCTAATTATTCCGGTCAAGTCTTTACTGCTAATAAAGCAACATACTTAGACACCCTGCAATTAAAGTATGAGCCACGTTGAGGTTCTAAATGACCTATGAGTTACCTACTGGGTGGTCTCTTTCTTATCCCTTCTTGTACATGACTGCCTTGTAGAGTACTGGATTGCTTTTCTCATGAAATACTTCACTTCTGTCTCCCATTTCCCATCATTCACTAAAGGTCAGCTTTTGTTTGGGAGGCAAGCTTCCACACTTCACCTATATTTATTCTGGAGTTTGCTGATGTAAAGATTTGGGTGCAGACAGCTGCTGAAGAATAGTGTAGTTATAGCAGTTTGCAGCCAAGCCTACAAAAAGCTCTAGGGTGAAATAGTCTTTAACTAAATGAGGTCTCTTATGTGGGGATGCCCACCTCTCCTCCATAAGAAACTCTTGGGGAAGTGGCCATGACTTCAAGAAAGGTGGGAACAAATAACCAGCAGGATTCAGAATCCAAGCGTCAGCACTACACTCATGGAGGAATATTAAAGGGTGAAGGCAGACACTAAGGTCAAATATAGCACAATTTCTAATTGGTCTTAATAGTAAATACCCAGAGTCAGATATTTGGGGGTGAAAGCTGAAAGATCAGAGAAGCAGAGTAGCCAGCCACTAGTTCTTACCTCTGTGAAATCCTCAGACCAAATGGTGTATCCTGTCTCTACAAGTCCTCAGACAGAATGCCCTAAGCTCACAAAATATCACCATAGTCAAAGTCAAAAACCTGAGACCAGGTAAATAAGATGAAAGTCAATGAAGGTATAGGAAGATATTTCCTTTGCCAACCATATCTAATTTTACTCAAAGATTGTGAAAGATATCAGACCCAATGACTTGGAAACAGAGGCAATGGCCTTGTCTTGTTACTTGCCCCTTCTCCTGGGGGTTTCTGATGGCCTGACTTTAGTCTAATGAGCCTGGTACCCATGAGCATGTCCTTTACACTATGTTATCACAAGTTCACACTTCAAAAAGAAATATTCTAGTCAAGTTATCATATACATATATAAATGCAAACATAGACATTCAATATATAAACACATCCATTGCAACCTTTGTAAAGCACTCATTCAGAGTGAAAATATTTTGAGATCTTTTTGGGTAAGTGTAGAAGATTTCAGGTACCTGAGAGTATAATATGAAGTGACTTTTTCTTTTTTAAAAGAAAAAGAACTAATTCTTTAGTAACCATTAAAATGAGAAATAATGCATACACTTCCGTGTGTAAGACTGGAAATTTTAATAGTGAAAGATGAGAAAAGAGGGAAATTGCCCTTAACCTGGCCTGAGACTGAGCTGTTAAATCACCCCCTCCTTCTGGGAAGAAATTAGCATCCCTGATGAACTGTCGCAGCAGTGTGCAGATGAACTCCTAATGGTGTTGAGACCTCTTCTGGGAAACCAGTTGTCATTCCACTCAATTTAGTGACAGCCAGACACTCAGTGACCTTTAGCCAGATGATTTCTTTTCCGTGTATAATTTTAAAGGGATGGATATAAACAAATATTCATATATGTGTGTAAATATATATAGACCTATATACATGCATATTATGTAAGAGACTCAAATTGTCCAGTATATGAACTTTTCTTTTGTAAAAGGTGAAAAATAAAATTCAATCATTGTGCCTAATTTTCTTTTCTCAAAGCAAGAACCTTTTGAAGTAGGAAATATTTCATAAATATTTGGAGATATTTAGAAATCTCGTCTAAGTACTTTAAAATGCAGGTACAAATTTTAAAAACACATTGAGCTCATTAAATATATTATAAAGATTTTCTAGGTGGTTACATAATTATTATAAAATCTACTAAATTAAAATCTGAAATATAACAACATCAACAAATGCTATAATACTAATGTAAACTAATATTTTAGTATTGATCTCAAGTTCAGTCAAGAATGTAATTGTACATTCTAAGGTATCATTACAGACCTGATCTAATATTCTAATGCAGCAAACCTTGCAAGACATGTAAGGTATTTAAAACAATAAGCATGCACAGTTTACTAAACAACAATGTTACATTACTAATATTACTTAAATTCTCCTAAACCTTTTAAAAATTTTGAAACATGGTCTGGCTACATAGCCCAGACCGAACATGAACTCGGATATCCCCTGCATCAGCCTCCCCAACGCTGAGATGGCACGTGTCTGCTGCTACATTAGGAGTCTCTTGGCATTTGGACATATAATTCTAAACCTTTCAGTTAAGAAGAAAAGTCACATATAAGAAAGTAATTGTGACTTCAAACACAGTTCCTGAGTTTTTTTCTTATGAAGCTTTGGGAATTGCTTTCCAACCTTTTGGCTCTTGAAGAACTGATGGGAATCCACATCTGTTCAGAAGATCCAACAGAACTCCCTCACTTAAAAGTGTTGTCATTTGGATCGTTTTGTTAGGATTAATCATATTTTTCCAAAATTGCCTGGAAATAATACTATCAAATATTTTTTTTAATCTTGCAATATTATCCAACCCATGGCTGGCTATGTTGTGAACACTTACCTCCATGTTTATAGAATTTGTGCACGGTAAAGGGATTATTTTTATCTAGCACGCCAACCACTCTCTACTGAATTTTGTTGTAGGTCAGAAACCACATTAGGGGTGTTGCATCATCTTTTACACCATGATCCAATGCCGTGTGACAGGCAATAGAACTCTCCATTTTCAGAGCCAGAGTTTCAAAGCATAAGTAATATGTCCAGGGTTGTGCTGCAGCTACTGATGGAGCTGGAATTTGAAGGCAGACTCAGCACTACATGGCTGGCTTTTAACCTCTTCTGTATGAGCAATGGCTTAATAAAGAAGGAACATTTACCCTAAGCGCTCCAGGCAAACATGAGAACAACGATCAGTCAAACTGCTACATGCACATCTTCATGTAGAGGTGGTCCACGATTTGCCTCCCCATCCATTTAAAAACATTTTTCATACCCACAAATTGCCTTTTATTTTTATTTGCTGTTTTACTCTTGGAGGATGTATATTACTAGACATTTTGAAAGTAGGACTTGTACTTGCACTATTTGTGGCTTCTGGGCGACATCCAATGTCACCCCATACATGAGATCGGCAGCAAGAAGATTACTCTCAAGGTTTGTGCTATTTAGTACTTACACACAGTGGTATTCTACAAAAGGAGCTTTTTGTTGATTGATCTGAGCTCTGCTACACAATGGGTATTGTTTTAGTTCCATATCCCACCAGACAGCAACAGTCCACTTTGCTTATTCAGGCTTTCAATAACCCACCAAGACAAGCCATATTGCCACCATCTAGTCCTGCTGTTCTAACACTAAAGAAGTTAAAGGACTTATCAAAGGGAAAAGATCAAATAAGTACCGGGACTGACTTTGGAGTCTAGTGTGGCTGATTTTTGCTGATAAAGAGTCTTACCCTTGATCATGAAGGAGAACTGGAAGTCTGTCATTATTGAAATTATTTCCAATATCCCACTGCATATTCTTAATAGGTCCCTTTAACAGAGTGTCTGTAGCTCTCCTCCAGGTTGGTTTAAGTGTAATGGCTTCATATCACACCAAAGATTTCAGAAAATTAAAATGGACATTGAGTTCAGTCTACTGCATCCCACCTTTGGTGTGCATGCCTCACCCTCCAAATACCTGTTAGCCAAGAAGTCTTCAAAACTGATGGGGGATGACTCTACCTCCCTGAACAGATCTACAGAGGAGTTTTGCTACCATCCACACTCCACATGTTTTAAAATGAACTCACTACCTTCCCCATCACCCTCAACTCACTTTGCCCTCCACCGTCCTCCTCCGTTCTCTCGGCTTACCTCCCCATGCATCCATGGTCTAATACATATAACCACTTATTAACTGAACCCTCCCTTAATGGACCTATATACAGCCAGTCATTGCCTTGCACTGCTTCTTACCTCACATTGATTTAAGATTTGATTCATTTTTCTCCATCCCCATTGTTCAAATTATAATCCATTACAGAAAGAAGAATAGATCAGCTGGCTCACCTAGTAGAGCATGGTGCTCTTAGAGTTGTTTGGATGGGTAAAAGTGCATCTTCATAATTCTTTCATGGTGGTCTCCTATCCTGAGTTTCTTACAGTACACTATGCGATAGCATCTTTAAAAGACAGTTATGCTCAGCTGGTTCCTTTTGGAAACTGTCCTCATTTCCAGGAACGTGGGGACAGAGTGCCTATCTGCTCTGACACCCTCTGAAGCTACCACCAGCCTCTTCCTCCCATTGTCCTTCAGCAAGACTTAGAACGACTTTCTCTTGCTTTGGAGCATTAGCCAAGCTCTGCTTACAAGGGTCTCTCATATATTGTCCCCTGCTTATTTTCCACTCATTCCCCAAATCTACTTCCTCTTCATTTGCTAGAGAGACCCTTTCTGTTGGGAGTAGAGTTCATCTCCTCTACCAGGCTTATGTAAGGTATCTAAATACACTCATAGCAAAATTAAGGACCCCTCATTTGAATTTACACTGCAATTTTGTACTCTGCTTGTATCTTTATTCATGTAAGGAGTCCCCACCTAGTTGTTAGACAAAGATCTGGAATGCGCGTGGCATTGCTAGAACATTTGTGCCCCTGCAATAGCAGGCTCACTCTTTACCTATATCACTCCTCTAAAGTAGCAAACCTCAGGCAGCCGAATCACAAATTCAAACCAGCTCTTTCTAATTTTGAATTATGAATGCAAAGAAAATATAAACAAATAATAAATCATCATAACTAAAAGAGTGACATATGCTTATATGAGTTTGGACACCAGGAGAACTCAACATGGTTAATGGGAAATTTCTGTGACAAAGTCATGCAAAATAGAGCAATAGTGCATAAAAATCATATCTATAAACTCTTCTATGACATCATGTCATATACTACCCTCCCATCTCTAGCTCCTTTCTGAGTTTTGATGCTCGATTGCCTGGCATTTTGGGTCAACTGAACTAATTCCAGCAAGTGAGTATTGAAGTGGAGATTAAGGGGGAGTACTGAAGTGGAGAATAACAGATGAAAAGTTATAAAAAGTGAGTTGGCATCGATGAGAAAATGTAAAACTCTCAGACAGAATAAAAAGTTCAACTTTTGATGCAGCATATGGATTTCATGACTTTTATTATCCTCATTGAGTAGAAGAAAACCCAAGCAAGCTCCTTGCAGCTTCCCATGGGTGGTGTACATGCTTGAGCACAGTTTCCTATATAACTCTTCAATTGGATAACATATTTGAGTGCTATTTTGACCAGGTACAAGCAGATTTGTGTTGTGTTGAGGGTGTTACTTTTTCCTTTTATTTATCAAGCAAACAAACTTGCACTCAGTATTGGTGGCACATTTTATTTACACGCCTGAAGCCATCACAAGTCTCAGCTATATGTCTACAGTTTGTGTCTTTTAGCCCTCGATTTTATTACCCAAACTCACTCTGCTAAGCATTCTTTTATGTTTCTGGGTAAATATAAGTGAAAATTGATTGGAGTAGTTCTCAATGGAATTTTATCTTTATTTCATCATAATTGCTTCATATTTGAATAATGACAGATGAACTGCCTCATTCAATTGTGGTTTTAAGGCTTTGAAGTCACAATAACATCACAGGATTTAAATCCTCAAGCCATTATTTCAGCAGAAACAACATTGGGGAAAATGGAAACTTATGGTGTGATCATTTGCTGGAGGAGAGAAAAGAAACTCCAGTAACTCCAGTGGCTAAAACATATTATCTCCAAGACAGTTTCTAGCCTATGACATTGTGGCCTAAGAGTGAACTAGAGAGATACGTGGGGTCCCACTTTTCCCAATGACTTTGAGAATACAATAACTGTTGAACCAAAAGCCACACAACAAATAAAAGACACCATAATCATTTTGTTTTAAGGTGAAATATTTGGGCTAGGAGTTAGCTCAGCAGCACAGTGCTTGCTAGCATACCCAAGACCATGGGTTCACTCCCCAGCATTGCTAAGAAAAAAATAAAACATAATCGTGTAATAGCAATTACAATAAAACAGTATTGTGTAATAAAAATTCATTATTTCATAATTAGAGAACTCATTGGATTTCTTTTTTCTCTGACACACACACACACACACATATATATATATATCAAGAGCTGAGCACTTGTTACCATATTCCAAGGTGTATACGTCAAGTTATCTTTGTCTTTGAACTCAGTTTCAACTAATGACTCAAACTATAAGCAAATGCTAAAAGTAAAAACAGATCTGACATTTAAAATTTCATAAATAGAACTAGTGTTTCTGGTGCTGACTGATCTATGCACAAAACACTTTCCTTTCTTGAATATTAAACGGTTTCCTGCCATTGTGTTATTTTTTTCTTTTTCATTGTTTTATTGAGCTATATATATTTTTCTCTGCTCCAATCCCTTCATCTTTTGTCCACTTCTACCCTTTTCCATGCTCCCAATTTACTCAGGAGTTCTTGTCTTTTCCTACTTCCCATGTGGATTAGATTCATGTACGTCTCTCCTAGGGTCCTCTTTGTTGTCTAGGTTCTCTGGGATTGCGAATTGTAGGCTGGTTTTTCTTTGCTTTATGTCTAAAAAACTGCCATTTTGTCTTGTTGCCTGTGTCCTTTGCCTTACAGAAGCTTCTCAGTTTCAGGAGGTCCCATTTACTAATCGTTTCTCTCAGTGTCTGTGCTGCTGGGGTTACATTTAGGAGGTGGTCTCCTGTGTCAATGCGTTCAAGCGTACTTCCCGCTTTCTCTTGGGTGAGATTCAGTGTGGTTAAACTATGAAATCCAACATAGTTCTTCCTGTCACCCCACATCGCGAATTTCCTCCGTGTGACATGGATCACTATTCTCAACTTCGGTTTCTTGTGCAGCTTGGAGTGCAGGACACCCTGGCTCTGTCGGTGAAGGCTCGGTTTCCATGCTGTTTTCTGTGTCGCTGCTCCATGACCCAGTGCTTTACCGAACTCCCCTGAACAGGCAGCCTTGAGGCTTGGAAGAGCACACAGCGGCTGGAAGTATGGCCTGCCATAGAAAGACAGATGGAGAGTGAGGTTTAAATGAGAATGCAAGTAGACACAGAGATCCTTCAATAGGAGATAGTCAAATGCCCAGTCCCTAAAAATGCCTGCAGAGCCAAAAACCACAAAAGTCATTGTTCCCAACAACCCACTGTTTTCAGTCAGGTCCCACATATTAAGTTTCCACCCCCTTTCAATAGCCCATAGGATGGGCTGACTAAACCCTCATGTTCCCAAACCTTCCCCAAAGTTACACCTCTGAATATCACATCCCTGGGGACCAAGCACTAAGTACAATTGGGGACAATTTAAAATTCATTGAGAGGTGACACCAATCTTACACATGAGTAAATTAGATTTCACACGGAAACATTAAAGGACAGACAACCCAGATGACTGTTCTAATTCCTCATAAAACTTGAAAGCTATTTTTTTCGTCCTAATGACATTTGCTCAGCCTGTGATAGCTCTACTTAGAATCCTTTAACTTGGTGACCATAAGACACAAAAGCAAGGTCTTGTCTGTGTCCTGTCAGTGAATCTGGAGCATTGTCGGCTGTGGGGACTGTCTCCATGCCTAAACTGTTGCAAGGGTTACAGGGCTTCTTAAGGGCAGTGTCTACTTTTTTTCAATTCCTGTACTCTTGCCGCTCAAACATCAACATCTTTACCTGATCTAGCTGACCTAGTTATCAACCTGCTACAAAGCCATGCAACTACCACTTCTCCGAGTGCTGGCTCTGGATAAGAAGTTCCAGTTAGGAAAGCGCAGAAAAAGCTTCCATTAGTATTGACGCTGACTTCCCTATCTGCCACAAGGTGGCGCCAAATCACAAAGAAAACTGTCAGGAGCTTGGCTGGCCTCAGATTTGCAGATGTGGCCGCTGCTGGGCAGCAACCAACCATGGCCTCACCGTTTCTTTAGCCTCCCGATGGGCATCGTTCCCTCGATTTCCCTGATGCATTCATGCTCGCATTCGATCTTTCTTCTCTTTGAATGATTTTACTCTTGGAGCCAAGAAATCAGTGAACTCGAGGGAGGGTCTGGAGGCTCCAGTTAAATCCATAAAGCCACACAGTTAAATTTAAGAAGTAAGTGTAGATAGAAGGAGCCTGCTGGAGTTTGAGCAACAGGAGGCTCGCACCATGGCGACACCAGCCTGCAGCTCCCTGTTCTGAAGGACCCTACTATGACTTCACGTGCAGTCTTTCTCACCACGTGATATCATGTCATGTTGTCTAAAACATAACTTGGGGTATATTTCCCAGGTGGCACTGTGAAGACACCCACAACTTATTGCTAGAAAGGCTTGTCACCATAGACTGCCACACACCCCTTTCACCCATGAGGGTCTAGTGTCTGGATGGCCAGAGCTTACTCAAGCCTTTGCTGAAGCACCTGACTTCATGAATATATATCTACATGTCTGTATGCAGAAATTTGTATCCACTACACAGACAGTTAGGTTCTCACTAACTGCATAGGTTTTACTTCTCTGTTGCTGAAAAGAGATTTTATGTAATCTTCATGGATTTTGGGATCTGTAAAGTAAAACACATTATTTAAGAGTAATGTAAGTTAATTAATGTATTAGAAAGGTCAATCTTTACCTCATTTTTTATTCTGGAGACTCCCAATTGGGGATGCCATCATTATTCCCCCTTTCTTAGGTAATAATATGTATGTTTTCATTTGGGATATCAATGAGCACATCCCGAAGTGACACATTTTGGGGCCACAAAGATAGAAAGCAGAATGGTCAATGTGGTAGGTCAATTTGGAGGAGTGCTTTTTGCTCATGTACCTGGTATTCTGTGAGGAATACTTGGTATTCTGTGAGGAACTCATACATGAAGGCAGGAAGTATAGCAGCCATTTTGAGACCATGAGGGCCAAGACAAAAGGTCCCTAAGCTAACTAGATCTTTGCTATTCAGAGACATTGAGTTCATGGTCAATGTTAGCCACAGCCCAATTGCCCAGTTTTATGATTTTTTTCTACATATGAAAAAAACATGTATATGTCAAAGCCACTGGTATTTTGGGTTTTCTTTGTACAAGAAGTAGAACCCTGCCTGTGAATAACTATGAACCATCCTTACATACTTCTCTTGAACTTGTCTTTAATTCTATCCACACTTGATACCCACTACAGGTC
The DNA here is from genome assembly GCA_001685095.1 of Ellobius talpinus. Taxonomy (NCBI): domain Eukaryota; kingdom Metazoa; phylum Chordata; class Mammalia; order Rodentia; family Cricetidae; genus Ellobius; species Ellobius talpinus. The sequence continues at coordinate 16,693 of LOJH01012298.1, forward strand.
ATTAAAGCAAACCAAGCCTCTATTTTTCAATATTCTCTTTTCAACTTGAACTCTAAATAATTATTCTATTTGAGCAACCCAAAACTGGGACGGACCCACTCACTGTTGATTTACTACACACAGGCTGGAAAGGGACTGCAGACACGCCATACAAGCAGGATGAAGGATGAAATAAAGAAACAGAAAAACTGGTGAAATGGCATAGAACTTAGGAAATAAGAGGTTGACAATGTCTAAGATGGGACAATTTAGGCTTCACACACTGCCCAAGTGGGAGAGCCTCATTGTCAATGGAGGCTCTGGACTCTGGACAGAAGAATCCCAGAGGGCAAAAGCCACAGGCATTGAGGTGGCTACAAAGAGAGAGCCTCAGAAAGAGTACTGCTGGAGATGCCCTAAATACTCAAGAGATATTTGCTAAAAGCAAACAATCGGAACACCGTGAAACAATCGTGTCAGTATACTAACCCAGGAGCACTGGGATGGGGTGGGGACTTAACACAGCACATGAAAGAGCTTCTTGGCTTTCTAACTTCATCTGTCACTGTTCACTAATGGTGTTCTTGTTGTAAGATAAAGTGCA
>LOJH01012299.1:0-25716 GCA_001685095.1 Ellobius talpinus
CACTGCTTGGCCCATTATCTCTAGCCTCTTATTGGCTAACTCTCATATCTTGATCTAACGTATTTCTAGTCATCTGTATATAACACGTGGCAGTGGCCTACCGGGAAAGATTCTAACCAGCCTCTGTCTCAGGCAGAGGATCCATGGTGTGTCTCGGACTCTGCTTTTCTTCCTCCCAGAATTCAGTTCTGTTTTCTCCACCTACCTTAGTTCTGCCCTATCAACTAGGCCAAGGCAGTTTCTTTATTCATTAACCAATTAAAGCAACACATATACAGAAGGACCTCCTATACCACCACATGACAGGTCTTCATCCATGGATGTGTTTTAGGAGTAGCTTCTTGTGGACACACTAACCTCATAAGGGGAGGGAAGGGACAGAATAGGTCTTCATTTTTTTCTTGAGTTAGAACCTGGCTATGTTGCACAAGCTGGCCTCAAACTCCCCAAGTCCTTCAGCCTTCTTCTTAGTTGTAATTTTTAAGTGCAAAGCATTGTACATTATAGAATGGTTATTTAAACACAGCCCAGGTGTGGTAGATGCTCTGTTTCATTGTCCAAGGCACGTCATGTGTGTTGCCCAAGTATCTCTTCCCCTTCCAGAGAGACATTGAAAGTAACATGACAGAAACTAGGGGTGTGTGATCCCTCCATCAAAAGACTGTGAACAATTTGGTATAGGAGTATAATATGCCACATCTTTCAGGGTTGGAAAACTACTGCTCAAATTGCTTTTCACATCTGGGATCAGAATCAGAAATAGGGTTATAATTTTTTCTCATAGTCTTTACGTCAAGGAAAAGTGAATGTTTGTCATGACCATTCTTATAGTCTGATTCTATTTTCATTAGTAAATCAATAGAGGTTTCTCAAGAAAGGGTGCTAGCAAACAATAGAATTTTTATCAGTCAGGTTCCCAAGAAAATACAAAAGATAAAGAAATGTAAACATTTCATCTTTGCCATGACAGCTATTGCCTGATTCCTTTTGAATTTATATGTACCAATTCCCAAAGCAGGGAAATCATTACATTTTTCCAGAGCATATTCAGTTTTAGTGGGTCTTTTTCGTCTTCCACAATCAGTGTAGACTTCTCTGGAAAAAGCAATTCATTGTGATGGATTTTCAGTGTGAGGTGGCTCTCCAAAATATTGAGCACTGACTGTTATGAGCTGAATTTAAAATATTCCCACAAAAGCCTCATGTGTCGGAGGCCCGTTCCCTACCTGGCAGTATTTGGATACTGAAGGCTCTCACCTACTCAGTGAATTAATCTCCTGATGGAGTTATGATAAAATGGCATTGTTGGGAGGTAACAGAATATAGGAGGATGCTGAGGAGGAGGTCTTGATGGCATGCCTTGGAAAGATGCCCCTTTCTTGTCTCTTTCTGCTCTGGGGTACCACAGGATTATCAGCCTTCTGATAGACCCTTCTGTTAGGACAGCCTGCTTTTCAACAGAAACATTAGAAGAATTAGACTATAGTTCCTGAAAACATGGCAAAATGAATCCATACTTCTTTTAAGACTTTAGTTAAAAACACTTACCCTGATAGAGAAATCTACAGAGACAGCTGAACCAAGCTCGTGGAAACTCATGAACTCCAGACCAACAGCTGTGGAGTCTCCATGGGAAACTAGGGTCTCCGTATGTGGAAGACAGTGGTGAAGCTTGGACTATCTGAAGGGCCCCTGGCAGGATCTATCCCTGGTGCAGGAGCTGGCTTGTTGGAATCCATTCCCTATGATGGGATGCCATGCTCATCCTTAATGCAGGGGGTAGGGGCTTGGTCCTTCCTCAACTTAATGTGCTAGACTTTGTTAACTCTTCGCAGCAGCCCTTACTCATTGAGAGCAGTGGATGAGGGGGTGAGCTGGGGGAAGGCGAGAGGGGGCAGGAGGAGGCGTGGGAGGGAAAACTGTGGTTGGAATGTAAAATGAAATTAAGAAATAAATAAAATTTTAAAAATTCCCCCAAATGCCCCCAAGCCCACTTATGTTTATGTGTGTGCATGCTATGTTTGTGCAAGTGCCTGTGGAGGCCAGGAGAGAGCACTAATCCCTTGAACAGGAGTTATTGGTGGTTGTGAACTCCTCTAACCTGAGTGCTTGGGTCCCCTAGAAGAGCAGTAAACTCTCTTAACGCCTTAACTGTCTCTCCAGCCTCCCATTTAAAATTGTTTCTTTTCAGTATCTATCACAGACCAATGCCTTGACTTGTGAGTTTGTTGTGTGAGTACACACCAGAAATATAAGCCACACATCATTCGTTTTCATTGAGCATATTTTTGCTTACTCATCTGAGATATAGAATCGAAAGAACAGGCCTAGCGCAAATCGGTAGGGAGTTCATTTTGGTAACTGTGGTACTCAACAATTACTTCAGTAGCTTAAGATCTGTAGGCCGACTCTGTCAATCTTGCTTCATTTCGTATGAGGGTATCAGACTGTATTATATTACTTTACATGAATATTAGGGTATTAGAAACTTTCACAAGTCAAACCACTTCATCAACTCCTCTACACCCTAAGCTGGCCTGAATTCTCCAAATGGCAAACATTTACAATGACATCAAGACATTTTTAGTTGAGAATCTTTGTCCTGTTATTTTATTGTTATTTTAGAAAACAGTGAGCATGTGGCTTAGGTCACAACATATACACATATCTGAGGCTTGTTAACGGATGGACTATAAAACCCTTCCCGAGTCTGGAAAGGTGTGAACAAGTATGCAGCCTATGCTGGGGTCCTGGAGACCCCTTATTGTGTGCCACTCCTAATACACCCTTGGATTCACTAGCTGGACAGCATGATGGCCAATGCTTGACCAAGTGTTGAGAAAGATTCATCTCCTCTGTTAACAATGACAAGACACCCAGAGAATGAAGTGCATAAGAAAAAAAGGAATGAGAGGTTCTGGTCACGGGAAAGAATTCCGAAGCACCTAGCAATGTGCCTTAAAATGAGCTGACTAACACAGCGGTCTGTACTGAAAACCCCTTGCTCTCGCTACCGCAGCTTGCATGATATTCATATTCGTGATCGGGTGGCAGAGTGGGTTTCAGTTCTATTTCTTCAGGTCTCTAGACTGTTCAACAGGACTCTGAGTGTGCCCTGCTACTTCTTAAGGATTTGATCCAAAATAGTTAAAATTTTCTTCCAGGAACCAAGGCCAAGAGTTTTGGGCAAAGCATATTAGTAATATTTTTTTAAATTGTTGCGAAGTGTTTCCAAGTGGGGAAGATTTGAACACTTATAACCAAATCCAGGTGCACACTTAACCAATTTTATTTTTATTATGAGGAAGGGAAATAAGAATCAGTGAAATTCATAGTTGGCCATGAAATCCTAATTTTAGTCTTTAATCATCTTGCCTTCCAATATTTGTAAGAAATTCCCCCAACTAGTCCTCCATAATTAAATAGGCTTTATTTCTTAAAACAAACAAACAAATAAAACAACTCCTTTGGTTCTGCATATCTTGCTCTCATAGTCAAGACAAAATGAGCAACTTTATGGGTGTGGAGGCTCTTCCAAGGGATTCAAATGCTCCATGATAGATAAGGGTCTGTGTTTGGGTCTGTCAGTCAAACTAGCGTCTAGGTTGCCTGGGAACTCAAGTTTAGCTTAGGCTCCAAACCACATAAAATCTGTCTCAACTCTGGTCCCAGCCTTTGAACACTAAACAGTGAGTGTCCACGCAGAATTAATTCTGATATTCCACTTTTCAGACACCGCTCTTCTGTATGACTAGGAGTATGTGCCCTTCATAGTTAGTAGGCTTGACAATGTCTATATCAAACATAAGGCAAATGATGGGCCAGAGGAATAGCTCAAGGCCAACCATGTGCTTAGCCTATGCAAGGCACTGGGTTTAATGTCCAGCACCTAACCTAAAACAAAAATGAAAATGAAAAATGAAACTAAGAGCAAAACAAAAACACTCAGGTAAATATGCTTGCTGTAATGTCTAAACGTGCTGAAAATGCATTTGGGCCCAAACCATATTTTTACATACTTTATATATTTTACATACTTAATTCTTGTAAAGTAAAAAACCTCTAAAGTCTGAATGTGTTTTGATAATTGGCAGAGTAGAACACTTGAACAGTGTTCTATATGCTTATATTAGGTAGACCTTTTGGCCATATGATGCAAACATAGTGTACTGATTATTTCCCTGCGGATGTGACCAAACACCACAGCAAAACAAGTCACAGAAGAAAGTTGACCTTCGCTGATGCTTTCCAGAGGGCATGGTAGGGAGACACAGATCCAAGTAGTAGGCATGGCAGTAGGAGCAGGAAGCTGAGTGATCGCATCCTCAAGCAGGAAGCAGAGAGTGAAATGGAATTGGGATGAGGTCATGTAATCTCAAAGTGCACACAAACTCCCTTAAATAATGCCGTTAACTGAAAACAAAATGCTCAAATAACAGAGCTTATGGAGGGCATTTCTCATTTAAGCCATCATATATAGCTCCCAGGCCAGTTTTTGTCAATATGAAAACTGCCATGTTCTCCCTGCCTCTTTCCAGTTGTTTCTAACTGTGAGTGTATGTATGTATTAGATATAGATGATTTATAGATGATGCTATAGATAGGTAACTTTTTAATCTAGTGAAGACTTACAGAGAACCTGTATTTACTGGGTCCCCTTGGCAATGAAAATCCGCGAATTCTGAAAGCTAAGGGCCCTGTGAAACTCTTGATTTCCATTTCCAAACTTCACACTATGTAGAGTTGCATTTATAAATAAATCTCCCAGAGCTCTCTGAGTCGCCGGACATCAGTTTCTTGTGCCTGTTTGACCTGTGAAGCTAAGTATCTTTCCACAGAATTTGTCCACAGCTCCCTAATCACACTGCACTCACTAGTGATTGAGTCTCGATTTCTGGTGAATTGACAAGAAGATGAAACACAGCAATCTGAAGTAGCTTAGTTGGGGGTCACACGAAGGACATCCAGAGTCTGTGAGAGCAATGCTTCTGCGTACATCTGTCTTCACAAGGATTTGTTCCTTCCTTCCAAATTCACAGGCTCCAGGCGTCAGTATACCCTTGGAGGACATCTGGTTACGTGCTAGCTCTGGCATGGTGGCCCTTGGAGCTGAGGATTCTAGGAACAGGTTTCAGTGGAAGACTTTTAGTCATTATAACCTAGTTTCTTTTATGGAATTAAAAAAAATCCAATATATTTTGAGTAATAGTGATACTTTTAAGAATTTCTTCAAAGTTAACTTTGTTACTCCAGCTGTCTTTACTTCAAAATTGTAGAGAGTTGGCAAGTTTTAAAGTTAACTATTTACAAGACCAGCCTGTGATTTCTATTTCAGATTATTTTAAGGTAATGTAGTTTACTGTCTCATGAAGGGAAAATGCTCAGGGTAAGCAGAGATTGTTGTTTTGTGTGCTTGTTTGTTGACTTAAAAAACAACTGAGGTTCTTGGGCGAGCCAAAAAGCTAGACCCTACTTCTATGATTAGAACCAAGAGAGAAACAGGAGAGGGACACAGGCGGCCGTTTCATTGTCAGATGTTACCAAAGGTGCAGAATGAGCTGGCCTGGAGCCAGATGGGCTTGATCAAGACTGCACCCAACGACTCACAGGCACATCTGGATGGATACCTAGACCCGTGGCTAACAACAGCCCGATACCTGGACCCTTAGCTAACCACCTGACCAAGTCTATCCTTGTCTACAGGCAGAATTTGAAGACATGGAAGTACACAGAGCAGAGCTAGCTCAGTTCTTTCCCCTCAAATGTCCTAATCTACTAAGTCAGTGTCTTTCTCAAGGGTGGGAGTATGGAAGGCTAGCCCATGGACATCTTTAAGCACCCCAATGCCAGGCCCACCCTATAACAGAGATTTCCAAGGACAAGACTCAGGCATCAGTGGAACTCTTTGCCCAGAGAAAGCCAAGAGCTGCAGTGAGACCTATGCCCAGGGAAGCTCGGGGCTAAGAAGTGGGTTTTTTCCTCACCTTCTGCTTTTTGCTGTGTCAAAATCTGATCCTGCCTTGCACATGCCAACCTGGTTGGGATGGAAGAAAAACATGATAATTTGGTTTTTTTTTTTAGTGTTTTGGAGCTGTGCTGGTTTGTTGCTTAGAGTTGGGAGGTAAATATTCCCAAGGGGTATTTTGCAGTTGAAGGAGCAGAATCCAGTGGGAAGGTCAGAAGATATTGTTTGCACATTGTTCAAATTAAGGGAAGTAAGTGTGCCTGTCCCCAGAAAAGAAAAAGTTGAGACAGTGCTTCAGACAAACTAAGGCTACACTCCAAGGCGAGTAATTTTTGTGGATATGTGTAGTGATATTTCAGTTGTATTTTAATAAATAAAGTTTGCTTGAAGTTCAGAGAGTAAAACAGCCACACTGATCAGCCTTACAGACCAGTAAAGGGTGATTGGTGACATATCTTTAAGCCCAGTAGCCACATTAGTTTGCCATAAAAATCTGGTGGTTGTGGTGCACGCCTTTAATCCCAGCACTAGAGAGGAATATAAGATGAGAGGAGACAGCTCTCAAACACAGTCTCTGAGATTCCTGGAAGCAGATCATCATTTCAGTCTGAGGCAGAGGTAAGGGTCAGTGGCTGGCTGTTTTGCTTTTCTGACCGTCAGGATGAACCCCAATTCCTGCCTCTGGGTTTTTATTAATCATGCTAAAGATATGTGTGGCCTGAGGCCACACAGGTTGAATGCATTATGGCTGACACTTGGAAGTGGTGTGTTCGACAATGGTCCCAACAGTCTGCCATTGTCATTTTGGGGATTTGGAGGATACTCCATGTGGTGATTTGAGTAAGAATGGCCTCCATAGGCACTACTTAAGAAGTATTAGGAGATGTGGCCTTATTGGAATAGGTGTGACCTTGCTGGTAGAAGTGTGTCACTCTGGGAGGGATTTGAGGTTTCAAGAGTTCTAGACAGGCCCAGTGTTACTCTCTCTTTGTGATGCTTGTCAATCTGGATATAGAACTCTCAGCTACTCCAGCATCATGCCTGCCTGTTGCAGAATATTCCTTTATACTGTGTGAAGATGTGTCACTGTGATTGGTTTAATAAAAAGCTGAATGACCAATAGCTAGACATGAAGAGGTTAGGCAGCAATTCTGGGGATAGAAAGACCTTCACCTCTGGCCACAAGTCAGCCATTAGTGACTGCCTGTTTTCAGTTGCCAGAGATAATGGATAACGATTTGTTCTGGAGCTGGAGAACTGCAGGAAATCCACTGCCACTCCTGGGAGGAAGTTTTCTGGGGTATCTCTCCCAGAAGAATGGCTAGCAGCTTCCCATAGTCCTCCAGTTAGACTGAGCCACATTAGGGAGGTTACTGTACTTGAAAGTGGTTTAGATAGAAATGCCAGTGTGGTCTGGCCTACATGTCAAGAATATATACCCATAAGAAGATTTACATGCCTGGAAGATCAGAGGGATGAAGATCAGGCTGGGACTGCATGCCCCAAGTTCTAGACTGGCAGAGACACTCTACAGAAGACTTTTCAGTCAAGTGCTGTTTCCTGCCTTGACAATCAGTGAAAGCCAGCTGAGGAGAAGAGGTCTGTCCACACCAGTGGTGGTCAACACTTCTGTGCTAAGCAGGTCCTTCTACTTGTATACTTTGATGACTGCTTCTACATTGACTCTGGAGGACTGCTCTTTCTAGAGACAGCTTAACTCTAGACTCAGTGAGGGCCTACAAGTGAGCATGCATATCATATCCAAGTCAACTAGACCCGAGACCACAACCTAGAGAACTTCTTTCTTGTTCTCCTAACTCCAGGGCTCTAGATGCTCATCCGAGTCACCTCAGGACCAGGTACCTACATCTAGGGTGAGGCTCTGCCTCAGTGCTCTCTGGGATTGCCAGAGAGCACTGGCGATTCCCAAGCGATTCACTCTGTCTCACCTGTTTCTTTCCACAGAAAACACAATGCTGCCTCTTCTTATTCCATCTGCTTTAGAAGGATACTGGTGCCATCCTAGTGACTCTGCCTAGTGGCCTAGGGTCATGTCCCCTTTCTTCCTGGGAACTGTAACACAGAGACTTTCCAAAGGCCATCTGTTGGTTGTGGCACCACACCTCAACAATTATGAAATTTAATGAAAGAATAGCAGACAAGACAAGAATAAAACTTCGCTTCAAATACACCTTTTTCATGCGCACAGTGTACATTAATTTTTAAATGCATTTTCATTGTTAGCAGTAGTTTTAAAGCATTGAGTGTGAGGGCTTGGGTTTAAAGTATTTGAAAACGGTTTAAAGTATTTCCAGGTAGACTTGATATTTCTATACCTCTGCTTTTCTCCTATAGACTTCTCTAACTTTGTCCAGTATTTTATAAAACATTTTAAGAAATAATGCAGGTAGCTCCCGCATATATTTCACCAGCTTTCTCCTATGGTGATGATATGTAATTCACTGTTCGGTGTCATGGGCAATAAGATGATAATAGTATGATCCACTGGCCTTACTCAGATTTCACCAAATTAACAAGGATACCTGTACACCAGGTCCTTGGAGCCACCACTTTATAGGCAGAACTGATTTTCACCCAGCCCCAATTCTTGGGTACTACTAACTTGGTCTCTATTCCTATATTTTTTCTCATTTCAAGACACTGTGGAGGTGAAGTTCTCTAGTATATGGCCTTTTTAGATTAGTTTTCCTATTTAGCATCATTCCCTTGAGAATCATCTTAGCAACTGTGTGAGAAGGTACTTTGTATTGTGGAATAATTCCATAGTGGGATTATCTCAGTTTTGTTCCCCTATTGTTACTCATTTTTTAAAAACACATATTTAGGCTCTTCATATTTATTAACTCAAACCTGGCCACTATTAAAGTCTTCTTATTAATCAGGCCTACCATGAGTCATCCCGCCATTCCTGCCAGTGCTGCCAGTCACTGGGAAGAAAGCAGCTCCTGCTGAAGTCAGAGGACCAAGCTCTCTTTAATCCCAGCAGTTTCCCCATCTTCTAGTTTTTCCTTCTGGATATAAGTACTCATTTCTCCTTGTGTCATTTCCTCCTCTACATTTGGAGTTCACACCTTCATTTCTAATGTTGAGAGGGCTAAAGGATCTCTTCTGTTTACTTGTTGAGAAGATCAGGGCTAACAGGAGTCACTCAGCAATGTATGAGTGGGCCAGAACTCCTCCCAGGTGTTCGTAACCCCGGCTAATCAGATGTGTGTCTTGGGGGTCAGGCTCCATCAAGAAGGGCCAAGCAGTGTCCCACAAAACCATAGTTCCTGGAATTCTACCTTTCTAGAGACCTAGGACCTAGACTTTGTCCAGGAACAAACCACTTCTGGCTGACAGCCACACTAGATTATTCATTATCAACCGTTTAAGGAATTAGCTGGACCTGTACCAAGTCATTGGACTTACAACCCAATTGAGAAGTTAATTAAAAATGTGTGGGTTGGCAAAGTTCAGGTAGAAGCCACATGCATGCATTCTCTCTTCAGTCTGAAATTAAACTTCCCCTTTTTGTAGCTCATTGGTGGAGTTATTGCCTAGCATGCATGAGACCCTGGGTTTGATACAAAGAACTGAGATAGAAGCTTTCCTGCTATGTAAACTCTGTGCCTCCCACCTCCTGTTCTTAGAAATCTAAGCATTAAAAAGAACGCAAAGGTGCTTAGACATCTAAAGCCACCACACCGGACTCAGAAACTCAGCCTCGCTGGAGTTTGGACCTCTGTATGCTGTGGCCATCATACTAGCACAGTTTCCTGGGGACTGAAGCCTTCCCGTGCCCAGGGCTTAGTCCATGCTACCGGGCACAGCCACTCCTGCTACTGGGGTTTGGATAGAAATCTGATTTTGGGTTTGATTTTGACTTCAGGTTTGAGGAAGTCCATCCTAGGGAATCTTTCAGAAAAGCCCCTTCAGAGTCTGTCTGCTTGAAATACCCAGGGTCAGGAAACTATGCAGCTCTAAGGAGCCGGGACAGGAAGCTAGAGACAGAACACCCTGGCTGGAAGCTGCCCAGCACTGGTGGATCAACAGTGGGTGTCTGATGTGAGTCGAACATGCAAGAACCTCAGTTGTTCGGCTTACTAGGTAAGTTAGGCTCTCTTGGGGGTGCATATAGATTAAATGTTTCATAGTCTGCTTGAGAAACCAAGCTTCCCATATAGAGCAATAGTGCCCTGGAGTCAGGCAGTCCAGCTCTGGGGCCTTGGGAAGCAGGGAAGCCTGTGAAAGAAAGATGATCTTTCCCATCCACAGGTCAGCCAACCAAGGCTTGAAAATATCTGCATTGAACACACACAGATGTTTTTCCTGTTGTTCCTTAAATGAGTCAGGGTAATAATTGCATGTGGTAGTCACATCACGTTGTACAGTGTATCTGTTATTTTCTCACTGCTGGGAAAAAGTACCCGAGGAAACAATCCAAGGAAGGAAAGGCTTATGCTGGCCGAGTTTGAGATTCCAGAGCATCATGGCATGGACGGCCATGGCAGTAAGGGCATGAAGCAGCTGATCACATGGCACCGCAGTCAGGACACAGAGAGATGAGTGATGGCATTTAGTACATTTTCTCCTTTTTATTCAATCTGGAAGTGCACTTACCAGGGTAGCTCTTCTCGCTTCAGTTAAACCTCCCTGGAAAGCCCTCATGAGCATATCCAGCTGATTCTAAGTCCTGTTAAGCCAGCAATGAAGATTAGCCACCGAAAATAGGGTAAGTTATTGAGAAATGATATAAGTATTTGGGAGGATAGGGACAGTGTGTGTGCAAACAGGTGACCATTTTATGGCTTGGAGTACCCATGGGTATGAGTGTTGGCAGGAGGTCCTGGAATCCATCCTCTGTGGAAACAGAGGGATGCCAGTGTATCCCCACTGGTGCAAATCACCCATGTTAAGAAAATCCATGTATCAATGGGAGTACAGAAATTAGACTATTTTCTTTAGAATCCACAAACAAGGCCCAGCTGGTAGATGATACTACAGAAGGTAGAGATGTCTGTCTTTTACTAGTCAGATCCCATGTCTTCAGTGGTGTCTCTGCAGAGGGCAGACATGGCTAGAAGAATTGCTGTCCACACTGTCTGCCTCACCCATTGGTCATCAAGCTTCCTGACTCAAGGTTGAGGGAGTAGATCCAGGTCAGAGCTTCTCACAGGCTTGGAGATGGGCTTCTGTGTCAGCCTTTGTTTTGGCTGTGACAATAGACACACCTTTCCGTGTTGTTGAACCATGTGATCGATCTGCATACAATGCAACTCACATGATCATCCCCTGATCTCTTCAGGCTCAACATACACCTCTGAGCAGGTACATAAATGATCACTTGCTAGCAATAGAAACATTACCTTGTATTCAATCATACGATGACAAAAAGAAGCATTTACTGGTCTTGCATATCTGCTCAGATCCTGTAGTGTGGACCACTCAGAGTAAAAACAACACAGTAATTCTTAGTTACTTTCAGGTTTTGACTTTGGAGTCCTGCAACTCAAATTTGGGGTGCTGCATGGGGTGGGGGGCGGTGTGCAGTGATTAAGGCCATCTTGAAGTACATTTCAACATGCAAGAAATACAATGTTTCGCTTTTCACAATTTTCACCATTCTCTTACCAGAACTCTTGTCTCCAAGTATGGGATGTTCTCTGTTGGGAAAATGGACCCTTAGGATGGCACCACAGGGGTATGATCTGTGGGGTTTCAACCACTGTTCCTCCTTATAAACCACACCTTCCTTAATAACAGTCAGTAACAGTTTTCTTTAAAGCTCTCTGTCTGCCTGTATAATCAGTTATCTGTGTTAGTAAAGCTATAGTCTTATCTTTCAGTAGGTAACGGTTTTCTTTAAAGCTATCTGTCTGTCTGTATAATCTATCTGTGCTGGTAAAACTCTAATCTTATCATTCTGTCTCCTGGCACTTAAACAGTACTCACCACCTAGTGGTGACATTCCTCTGTGGTCCCTTCCAGAGTTCCCAGCTGTAGGAGATGCTTCAGCTTCAGTTTTGCCATCCAGATGTCTACGGAAGCCTTGCCCAGCTCTAGCCTACGAATAAAGCTGGCCAGTTCACACATCCCCAGCCTAACTCCACTTCACACTGAGCATGGTGCATTATGAATGATCCATAAAGGGCTGTGTATTGAAGGAAGTGTTTTAGTTAGGGCTTCTATTGCTGTGAGGAGACACCATGATAGCAGCTCTTATAAAGGAAAACATTTAATTGTGGTGGCTTACAGTTCAGAGGTTTACTCTATTATTGTCATGGACGGCAGCAGGGGGCAGCATATAGGCAGACATGGTGCTGGAGAAGGAACTGAGGTTCTTACATCTTGATTCTGTGGGTAGCAGGAAGTGCTCTCTGGGAATGGCTTGATCATATATGAGAGCACAAAGCCCACCTCTACAGTGTCACACTTCCTCCAACGAGGCCATACCTCCTAATAGCACCATTCCCTTTGGGAGTACATCTTCTCTCAAGCCACCACCAGAAAGGAAGTCTTCTGTCTTTCTATGATCATTCTATCTCCTTTTCCCCCTCCAGCATCTCCCAGCAATAGGATCTAACCCAGACTGCTAACATTAAAAAGATCCCATTCATGAAGGATCTGAAAGATTATGTGGAGAAAAGTACAGAAAAGAAAATAAGCACATTTTTACTATCTCAGAAATATATAAACCAGGAGCAGCATCACATGCCAGTGAATTCCAGCACCAGGAGGCTCAAGAAGAAGGGTCTTGAGTTCAAGGCCAGCATAACACCTGTTTTTTTAAGATGAAAAGGACACAAACTATGGAAACATAATTTTCATAATATTTGAAGATGTCCAAGACAAACAATAGATGAACAAACTTAGGTGTCTGAACAATTCAAAAACAGGTGACTTTCATCATTTGTGAGGCTAATTCCAGCATTCCTCAAGGATTTCCAGCTCCACCAAGTTTATATAAAAAGGTGAACGTGTACACAGACCTTACACACACCATGATATATATTTGAAAACACTGTCTCGATTACTTGTCATTCCTAATAAAAGCAATTATGTATGTAGGTAGTTGTTTGCTGTATTCTTTAGGAAACAATGGCAAGGAAAAATTATGTAAGCTTGTTCAATGCAACCACTGTTTTTCTGAATATTTTCTTTGGAGGTTGTTTGAATTATGGACACATAGTCTCAACTGTATCTAAGTTTTGCATTGCTGTGTGCACAAAACCATTGAATATAAAAAGGGCCTCAAAAATAAAATTGACTTGATGTTTTTCCAAGTTGAGAAACCCTTGCGCTCTGGTGCCCAATATTACGTAGTTAAAAGACTAAAAAGATAACAACTTTTCACTTGGATATGTAGTGAATTTACACTTGGATATGTAGTGAATTCTAAGGAAAACTAAAGTAAAATTATTTTACTTTGTTGTTTATTATTATTTTTGAAATATGATTTGATCAAAAAATTAAATAATTCAATCTAAAATGGGATACAGATTTAAACAGAGAATTCTCAACAGGAATCTCAAATGACCGAGAAGCACTTAAAGACATGTTCAACATTCTTAGCCATCAGAGAAATGCAAATCAAAACGACTCTGAGATTCCATCCTGCAGTTGTCAGAATGGTTAAAATAAAAAACACAAGTGATAGCTTAGGTAAGTGTGTGGAGCAAGGAGAACACTCCCCACTGCTGGTGGGAGCGCAAACTTGCACAGCCACTTTGGAAATCAATATGGTGGGTTCTCAGAAAAAGGAACTGATCTACCTTAAGACTCAGCTATGCCATTCTTGAGCATATCTCATATACCTCAAAGAACTTGCTTAACTCTGTTTCTATCAGCATTATTCATAATAACCAGAACCTGGAAACAACCTAGATATCACTCAACTGAAGAATGGATAAAGGAAATGTGGCACATTTGCACAATGGAGTATTACTCAGCTATTACAATGATATAGTGAAATTTACAGAGAATGGATGGAACTACAAAAAACCATCCTGAGTGAGGTAACCCAGACCCAGAAAGGAAAACATGATTGGTGCCTAGCCTAACTGTCATCAGAAAGGTGTCATATCCAGCAGCTGATGGAAACAGATGCAGAGACCCAGAGCCAAACATTAGCTTGGGGAATCCGAGTAAGCGGGGGAGGAAGGATTGTAGGAGCCAGAGGGGTCAAGGACGCCACAAGAAAACTCACAGAATCAGCTAACCTGGGCTCACAGGGGCCCACAGAGAGTAAACCAACAACCAGGGAGCCTGCATGGAATTGACCTAGGCACTTTGCGTATATGTTACAGTTGTATAGCTTGGTCTTCCTGTGGAACTCCTAACAGTGGGAGCAGGGGCTGTCTTTATTTCTTTTGATGGCTTTTGGGACCCTATTCCTCATACTAGGCTGCCTTGTCCAGCCTTAATACAAGGGGATGTGCCTTGCCTTACTGCAATTTGATATGCCATGTTTGGTTGATATCCAAGGGAGCTCTGCCCTTTTCTGAAAAGAAACAGAGGAGAGTGATGAGGGGCCAGGCAAAGGGGGAGGTTCAGGGAGGGACTTGGAGGAGAGGAGAGAAGGGAAACTGCAGTTGGGATGAAAAAACAAAGGAAAAAGAATTAGGGTCTGACTATGTCGCTATGGCTGTCTTAGAACTCAGTATGTAGATGTGGCTGTCCTACTCAGAGATGTCTGCCTGCCCCCACAGTGACACACTTCCTTCAACAAGGCCACACCTCCCAATAGTGCCAATTTTATGAACCTAATGGGGCCAATTACATTCAAACTACCACACTTGTACAACCTTCTCAGCTGCTGAGGACATTTTAATTGCTTCCAAGTACTGGTAACTATGAAGAAAAAACGCTGTCAATAGCCATGTGCAGGCTTCTGTCAGACATCCTGTTCAGCGTGTTTGAGAAAGTACCAANATTCTAGAGTGAGCTATGCTCCTCTCCACGGATTCCCACACTGAAGCCCTACCCCAACTGTGACTGTATTAGAAGTACTTAAAAAGGCAGTTAAGGTTGGATAAGGTTGCAAAGACACCAGGAAGACTGGAGTTCTTGCAAGAAAAGGAAGAAGTAGCAGGGATTTTCCCGGTCAGTCCTGCTGGTGCACAGGTGCCCTGCGAGGTCAATGCAGGCAGAAGCAGCTGCAAGCCCAGCAAGGTTTCAATAGAGGTCAATCCTGTCAGCACTGGATTGCATTAAATGTGCTGTAAGGTCAGATGTTGGAGTGTTCCATGGGAGACTGTTGTGGATACCATGTCTGAGGCTAATTGGGAAGTTTTTCTGCCTTACAGAACAGATGGACTCTGCTAAGATTCTCTGTTCACCACCAGACTGGTTTCTCCCTTGCTGTTCCCTATCTGGGCCCCTCTCTATATGGTGATGTCCAGTTGGTCCTGTTGAGGCCCTGTGGCCTCAGGATGGATCATCTGAGGGAGGTTACAAGCAGGATATGAGAGGCTTGAGGCCAAGGATTGGGTTGCTCACCCCATTCTCCCTGTCTGTGGTTTTGAGATGACTGAAACCTGCTTCCCACCCTGTGCCTTTTTTTTTGCTAGTAACTGGAGGATACATGTGCTCCCATGGCCACAGGTGTCCCTAGGTTCAGCAATATGTTCTCATTCTTTCTAGTCCCAGACACTAACTAACATGTTCCCGCTGTGGGCAGTCTTCTGTGCTTCATCATCTCTGCTGATTCGTTTTTGTTGCTGTTGTTTGTTTTTCCCTGTACAGCCCTGGTTGTCCTGGAACTTGCTTTGTAGACAAAGCTGGCCTCGAACTCAAGTAGATCTGCTTCCCTCTGCCTCCCAAGTGCTGAAACTAACGGTATGCACTACTATGCCTGGCTGTCTTCTGTATCAATTCCTTTTATTATATTATTTTCAGTTAGATCTGTTGAGTGCATCTTGTATTTTGCAAGGCCCGATGGATAGACCTATAAATAGACTTGTCTAGAGACTATAATGTGAGAATTCAATTCATGTGTATGTTGTGTTAAAATCAAGTTATAAAATTATGCTTTTCTCATTTCATCATGATGAGGACTTTCGAACTCCTCCCTCCTAGCTGTTCTGAGATACACAATCAGTACTGTTAACAGTCTTCACCACATGTGCTTTCCATCACTAGAACTTTACTCCCAGGTGACCTCTCTCCTTCCTTCCCTAAGAGGACTCAGGTACTTTTCCCAGGCCCTGGTTACCAACATTCTTGTTTGTTTGTTTGTTTGTTTGTTTAAGAAGGGTTTTCTGTGTAGCCCAAGCTCGTCTGAAACTTGTGATCCTCCTGCCTCTACCTCCCAAATGCTATGATTGCAAGCATGAGCCACCACACTCAGCTCTAGTCTGCATTTTCTGTATTATCGACCCTGTTAGCTCACATGGGCGACTACTATCATGCACTGTTTGTCTTGCTGAACCTAGTCTCTTAGAGCTAACAGAATGGCCTCTAATGACACCCATTTGTGAAAACATTTCATTATTATTATGGTTGAATTGAGATGGATAAACTTGTTTACATGCAAGCGTTTTCTGATATCAGAGAACTGGCATTAACATCAAGCACTGTAAATTGACAGCAGATCGGAACCTTGAAACCTGGGCTCCATGGTCCTGACTTGGTGAGTGTGACATACCAGAACTGCTCTGTAGCCCACAGAAGACAAGTCCAAACCTCATGGGGAGAAGACAAACAGCAGAAGAAGGGCTGAGAACATAGCTCAGTGGAAGAGGGCTTACTTGCTACGCCTAAGGCTTTGGGTTCAATTCCAAATTCTGGAACAAACAAAAAAACCAAACCATTGGAATCAAATGGTCTCCTTGGACTCAGTGGACTTTCCCCAGAAGGCTCAGGCTGAGAAAACACCTTGATGGACATCTTCTCCACTGAATGCTAGGCAGTGGCTTATTGGGACTCTCCTGATATTTCTTCGAATACAAAGAAGGGCAGCCAGAAAAAAATAAAACCATGTGAAAACTGTGCCTTCACAGAAATCCAAGATCAAGAAGGTCTAAACCACAAAATAATGTAAGTAAACTCGGGGAAAAGAAAACAATGAAAAAAACCTCATCAAATGGAAGAGATTGGGGTAGAGTATCACAGAATTCCAGTGGTTTCCCACAATCTTGCTTCAAGGGAGAGAAGCTTTTGTTGGTAGGCAGGGGAAGCCTGC
Organism: Ellobius talpinus; assembly: GCA_001685095.1. Lineage (NCBI taxonomy): Eukaryota > Metazoa > Chordata > Mammalia > Rodentia > Cricetidae > Ellobius > Ellobius talpinus. The sequence continues at coordinate 17,151 of LOJH01012299.1, forward strand.
ATGCCTATGAAAACTCCTCCAGAAAAGCAGTCCACATTAGTGAGTCCTGGGAGTCTGAACTCAGGGCCTCATACTTGCGAGGGCATGTTTTCCTGACTGAACCACCTCAGCTCTTCAGCTGAGCTTTAATTTCAAAAGCCAAGACATTGAATGTTGAGCTTGTTCCTCGCCACCTTTTTCCCCTCTTGTTCCTACTCCATTCTGTTTGTTCCCTTCCTTCTCTTAGACAGTTCGCTTCTGCTTTCATTTAATAGGTGCACACAGGATTTAAATGACTACACAAAACACAGGAACCACAAGCAAGGAAAGAAACATTTATTGATTTGTCTTTCTGAGATTGACTCAGTCTGCTTAGCAGGATCTGCTCCATTTGTATCCGTTTTTCCTGCACAAAATGTATGTAACTTCTTTTTTATGGTTGAAAAAAATTCCACTGTATATGGAGACCGTATGTACCTTACCCATTCTCTTGTCACGGTGGCTTAGCTATTGTGGCTAGCACTGCAATGCAATAAGCCTTGATGCAGGAGTATCCTTGTTATTTGATGACCAAGAGGCCTCTGGGTAAATATCCAAGGGTGGTATCACTCACTGGGTCATAAGATAGATTTTTGGAGAAACCTCCACACTATTCTCCAGAAGGAATATACCAGTTTATATTCCCATTGGGAGTGTGTAAGGGTTCCCTTTTGTCCACAGTCCAGCTGGGATTTGTTGTTGTGTATTTTCTTGATGACTGGCATTCCCACTAGACTGTAGCTTTGATTTATATTTCTCTGACAGTTAATGGGACTGAACAATTTTCACACATTTATTGACCAATTGTACTTCCCCTTCTGATTATTTAACTAGCCCATAATTGATTAGGTTGTTTGTTTTCTTGTTCTTATATTTTATGTAATTTTTGAGCTCTTTGTATATTTGAGAAGTTATTCCTCTGTCATATATACAGCTGTCAACGATGTTCTCCCGCTCGGTAGGTTGTCTTTTTGTGGGATTAACTGATGTCTTTGAGAGAGCCCTTCTTGCTCTGCAAGTGAGGCCGTGGCGAAGGAAGTGGTGGCAGGGGGGACACACCTGCTATGGAAAGCTGTCATGGAAGGAATGACACTGTCCAGCTTGGAGTATCTTCGGTGCTCCTGGGTCCCAGGAAGACTGATATCCATAGATCCTATTGTCTTCAAGTGAATTAGCTTGAAGTTCACTCACAAAACAGTATTTAAATTGGGATTTATGTGGAATTCCTTCTGCTTTTCCAGCCCTTTCCATACCTTCGTTGAAAGACATTTGTGCTCTGGGAGTCTGAATAAGACCCTTATCAAAGGGATGAGGCTTTGCCCCTTACCACCCTGCCAAGCAGAAATAATCTCCATTGATTAATTGCTTCAAGCCCTTTTGATATATGGTTTCATTTGGAGGATTTTGCAGGGACATTTTATACACGATGAATGTTCAAAGGCCATTTGTGCCTAATTCTAGGTTTAATAGTTGCCTTTGGTTATCCATGTTGCTAAATTTTCAAAGTCTTACATCTATCACAACATCCCAGGATGATTATCACACAGAGGGGACTTTTGGTAAGTAAACATTCAAGTATGTATCTCACTGCTAAGGCAAGACTTCAAAAGCAAAGAATTCATTTCTCTCTCTCTCTCTCTCTCTCTCTCTCTTTCCTGTTCAACCCCTCTATTTATCTCATCTTTTACCTCTCTTGAAACTACAGATGGAACTCAGAGTCTAGGGCAAATATTCTATCCTTCTATCACTGAGAAATATGGAGATCCATATTTTATTACCTTAGATTGAAAGGGTGGGTAGATGGATGGATGGGTGGATGGATGGATGGATGGATGCAGAAAAGAAGGGAGATGTGGGAGAGAACCTGGCCTCCCTTCCAGGCTGCCCACTATGTAAGAAGCCCTGCCTGGACCTGAGCCAGTCACCAAGGCTCTACATCTTTTTGTTCACATTTCTGTGTTCTGTGGTTGCAGTTGCCTGTGGTTGACTGCATTCTGAAATATTATGTGGGAAATTCCAGAGAAACAGTCACCTGACTTATGACAGCATGCTGTTATCATTTTGTTTTATCATTAATTGTGGCATCTAACCTGTAAATTCAAGTTTTACATGTCTGGTTAGGAAAGAATACAGCATATGTGGGGTTGGGAATTATCCATAATTTCATGGGATCTTGGAACACATTCTCAAGGATAAGGAAGGGATGATTATACGTATACCAAGTTTAATCAGCAGAAAGCAAAATTACAAGAGCAATAAAATTGAAGCCAAATAACAAAGTTAGTATGAGTGGAATCCACATCAGGAAATAGAAATACAGTTGTGCGTGGAACTAACTGCCCACTGCCCCATGGACGTTTACTAGAAAGAAAAGGCAGTGCCAGGCCTCATAGGATTCTTTAGGAGGAAGGCTGGGAAGGGGGACATAAAAACCCGGTCGAAAAGAGGAGTGAGGAAGCATACACAGGAGATACCAGGTGACTGAGAGCGTGGCCGTGACCTGCGGCATCCCAGGAGCCCCTAGCTTTAGGGCAAGACACACAGAAACATTCTAACATCTTGTCCTGAGAGCCTGGGGCCTGCATTCAGAAATCTGATCGGGGTGCATATGCCTTAAAATTGCAGTCTTTTATTTATTTTTTTATGCCATTCCCTTTTGAGTTGGTCTGGTAGACATTCCTGGCTGCGCTTGAGCCTCTGGTTTTGCCTTATTTTCCTGAGTAGGGTAATGACAACCATGGCTGACATGAACTACCTAGAGAGATGGCTCATTTGGTTTATTCTGCTAAACGTCTCTCTACCAGCTCTTTGTATGTGGCCTCATCTGTCTGTTATTAAAAGTAATATGCCGGGCGGTGGTGGCACACACCTTCAATACCAGCAGCTGGGAGGCAGAGGCAGGTGGATCTCAGTGAGTTCGAGGCCAACCTGCTCTACAAATGTGAGTTCCAGACCAGCCAGGACTGTTACACTGAGAAACCCTATCTCAAAAAAACCAAAAAAGCAAAAAACAAAAGGTACCTAGACACAAACTCTTGAATGTTTTCTCTAACTTGAAGTTTTACAACTTTGAGAGGTTTCTCTCCAAGTCTCCCCACTGACAAAGAGGCAGGATTGGCTGCTTTATGGAGGTGATATTGTTTTCGCCCTGGTGACATGGATGGGCCAAAAACATGCTGCCTGGACTTGGGGGTGAGATTTTCTTCTGGAGACGTACCTCACAGAAGCATATTCATGGGCCTTTGCTTTATGGACTTTCTGGGTGCCTCGCATGAACTCTCAAGATAGATAACATCATGAGTCTCTCATTCCTTCCTCCTCTACTCCTTTCATGAGTCTCTCATTCCTTCCTCCTCTACTCCTTTCTTCCCTGCCCTTGACCTCCATTGTTCCCTCCATGAGTTACCACCTGGCTTCTCACTTGTGCTAGGTGCTCTCTAATAGGGTCTGGGGAGATGAAGCAAAGAGGGCAGGTATAGTCTCTGCCTCTAAAGAACCATGTTTGCAGAGCTAGACATCACCCACAGGAGAATGCAGGCCATAGTGGAACCCACAGGATGACAAAAGCTGAGGAAAGCTTGGATGATATGACAGTTGTGACTTGGGAGGTCACGTTAGTTCTATGAGGGCACTTTCTCACATGACTAGCAGATGACAAGAGATGTCCTCACCGTGGCTTGCTACTACAACATTGTTTTGCTTTCGGTCACTTGTCTGGGGCACATCCACCTACTGTTTGGGACTTGGGGCTAGATTTTTAGGTAGTGACACAAGTCACTAAGGTAGGTGGTACTTATCTAGGGTGACCTGCTTTTTGCCATTGCTGCTTTCAATCCATAAGCACCCTATTGACAGCAAGCACCTTGTTTCTCTAACTTGGAATCATCCTGGGGTAGAGGTTCCCAGCCTCCTGGGTTGTTGCATCAAGACTGGATGAACTGGTGCTGCCGGGATTAAACAGATCTGAATATCAGGAAATCACTGTTTTTAGAGTGATGTGGTATTCAGTAATACATTAGAGTGGTGTTGTTCTTTTCTGCATATGAATTTATAATTTCATCCATGACATTTTTGTTCATTTTTGTTGGCCTTTTGGAGTCAGTATCTACTCTTTAGTAGTTTGTGAGAATTGTGACAAAAAGGAAAATTCTTTTTAGTTCTTTGGCACTATTCAAACTCTCAGCATAATCTTAACCAATAGATTAGTGCTGCTCTTTCCTGAAATTCTAGGGAAGAGTAGCCTGCGTGTACCTTTGTGTGTGTGTGTGTGTGTATTTTTAATGTTCCAGAAAATTCTTGTTGATATGCTAGTTTACATAACTGGTCCATTTAGGCCAGAGCCAGATATTGGTCACTAAACAAATACACCCATCTATGTCGCAAGGGTGTGTGTGATGCTTACGTGATGGTGCATATTTACAGATTCATAAACCATATTGCTAAGAGCAGCCTCACAGTATATAATCAGTAAGGAAGTTATCTGTACTCAAATCAGGGTGTTCTGGGTCCCCTCATACTATAGATCAAATTATACATATTGCATGTGGAAGCTTCAATTGAGGTTTGTGTTAGGGGTTGGGAAATTAATGTTTTTAACGTCCATAATCTGAAGCTATGTATTTTTCTTGTTTATTTATTTATTTATTTTGCAGTGCTGACGATGGGATCCTGGGTCTTCTGCGGACCACTGCAAGCGCTAAGCTGCATTGGAGCTGAGCCAGTCACAGTTCTTAGTGGAGTGCTCACGGATGGGAAATGTTGCTTAGAGCAAATCAAGCTCAGCTGTATCTGGAGAATTTGAACTTATTATCCCAGGGATATTTCACTCAGCTAAAATTGTCTTTCTTTGAAAGAAGGTTGTTCATTGTTTAAATGGTTAAAAGCCCTAGATTATGTGAGCACATTTGTCTCTTTGCAGGCTAAAATGCTAAGTGTGTGAAATGAAGCCTAGGAAAACACAACAGAGGATTACAATTATGCAGATTAGTTGCTGCTGCTTTCTATAAGCCCATTTTGCTATTTGCTAAGCAATTAACTTACTTCATCATAGTTTATAAAAATTGTATCGAAATCAGATTGAACTTTTCCTTCAAATTAATTAGTACAAAAAGATTTGTTGGACCGTCTGGCAAGATCATGGGCTAGACGCTGCTTATAGGAAACCGTGAGTGGTGCTTGTCAGGGTGGGGAAGAACAAGCTTGAGTCCATGCAGAGGAAGAGCAGGAGAGCATCAGAAACCTTAAGGAGTGCTGGGGCAGCTGAAAGAGATAGGACAAACAATAGATGACTTAAGGAGAATAGTGTATACTCTTCTGTCTGAGAGCTGGGGATGGAATCTTCAAAAATAAGCTCATCACAAAGATCTCTAAATAAAACTGGAAGAGATCAGTCCAAACTAATACATGTGCAAACTGCCACACAGGAAAAAGGAAAGGAACATGACAAAGCAAGGTAGCGTGACCTCACGGAAATTTTAGCTTCTTAATTACCTAATCCCAAAATACCGAAAAGAGTAAAGTGTTCAATGAAGGATTCAAAAGTTTACTTATACGAATGAGTAGTGTCTTCAGAGAGGATGCAGACAAGAGGGTGAATGAAGTAAAAAAAAAAATAATTCCTAGATCTGGAGGAAAAAGGCAACTGTGTCCATAAATGAGAAAGTCAGGAACAAAATGGAGACTTTGAAAAAGGCAAAATGGAAACGTTAGAAATGAAATACTCAGTAAATCAAATAAAAGATACAATGTGACACATCTCCGGCATGGACGAAGCAGCAGAAGAGTGTCAGGAACAGAGGACAAGGGACAAGGGTAGGCACTACTATTTTCAGACATAATGAAAGACAAAAAGTATGAACAAGCATGGCCACATCTTCCACAGAACTCTGGGCATGATCAAGAGACTGTGCCCTAGAATCCTTGGGGTAGATGAAGGACCTGAAGACTAATGACAGAGAAATTGTATTCGGCAATATTAAAGTTCCTAGCTCCCCAAATCTGCGGAACAAAACCAACATCTGAACACAAGAAGCATTTGGAACCCCAAATAAACAGAACTAGGGAAGAACCTCTCCACAGCCTATTACAATCAAGATGCCTGAAATAGAAGCTGTTAAGTGGAAAACATCAACTCAGCCACAAAGACAGGAAAGAAGAGGCGTGGGACAAACACACCTGTCTGGAATCACATGGCTAGATCTGCACCAGAAAAATCTGTAGACGGTACTACACTGTTTTCTAGCTCCTGCATCAAAATCTTAAGGTAAGACCAGAAATTTTACAACTCATAAAAGAAAAAAAATCAGGGAAACTTAAGATTAGGCCACAGGTAAGGATTCTCTGAATAAGGCACCCGTTGTTCAGAAAATAAGGCCAACAATCCACAAAAGGAAACCTCTTGCAATTAAGAAGCTGTAAAAACTAGCCTACTGAGTAGGAGATGTTTGCCAGATGTATACTGACAGAGAACTAATATCTAGAACGTACAAGAAACTTAAAATCCAAACAAGGAGACAACCTTTGTTTAAAGGGGGCTAAGAACTGCTTGGAGATTTTTTGTCTTTATTTGTTTATTTATTTATTATTTGTTTATTTATTTTGTGAACATTTTTTGAAAATAAAGATTTTCAGATAATACATTCTGATCACAGTTTTTCCTCCTTCAGCTCTACCTCTGTAATGTTATGTGACAGGTAAACAATGAAAGAGAAAATGGGGGAAGGATGTTGTCTTAGTTAAGGTTTTTATTGCTGTGAAGAGACACCATGACCACAGCAACTCTTTAAAAGAAAAACATTTCATTGAAGTGGCAGCTTATAGTTTCAGAGGTTCAGTCCATTATCATGGTGTGTCATAGTAGTGTGCAGGCAGATATAATTCTGGAGAAGTAGCTGAGAGTCCTATACCTTGCAGGCAACAGGAAGTAGACTAAGATACTGGGTGGTATCTTGAGCACATATGAGATCTCAAAGCCCACCTCCACAGTAACATACTTCCTCCAACAAGGCCTCACCTACTCCAACAAGGCCATACTACTTAATAGGGCCACTTCCTGTGAGATTATGGGGGACAGTTACATTCAGCTCACCATAGATGCCATCCTCCTGAAGTGACATGAACTTATCACTCTCATAATATTAACCTTTCCCTGAATAACTGCACGGAGATATTTTTAAAAGAAGAAACAAAAATGGCCAATACATATTTAAAACTATGTCCAACATTCTTAGCTACCAGGGGACTGCAACGTAAAACTACTTTGAGACTCTACCCTATGTTAGTAAGAGCAGCTATCAAGAGGAGCAGGTACTGTGAAGATATGAAGACAGAGGAACCCTTGTACACTACTGGTAGCAGGACAAAATGGTGCAGCCCTTGTGGAAATCAGCGTGGAAGTTTCTCAGGAAAAGAGACACTAGAACTATCACATGACCTGAATACACCATTCCTGGGCACACACTCAAAGGACTCTATACCATAGAACAGAGATGGCTTCTCATCTGTGTTCATTACTGCTCTGTTCACAATAGCAAGGAAATGGACTCAGACTAGATGTTCATCAACTGTTGAATGACTAATGAAAACGTGGTATTATGTACAATGAGATTTTAGTCAATCAAAAAGAAAAAGAAGATATGAACTTTTCCAGGACAGGATGGAACTATGAAATATATTGAGGGGCATAACTCTGGCTCAGAAAGACATACACCACACATTCTCTCCCATAAGCCCATTTTAGCCCCTCCTTTTCATATATGTGCATTTCTGTCAGAGTAAGTATGTATAGATCCTCAGACTGTAAAAAGGGACTTCGAGAGGGAAAAAATAGATTCTTAAATAGGGGGAAGGGTAGTAGAAGTTATGAGATACGAAAACAGAAGGGGAAATACCAGAAGTGGAAAAGGATAAGGAGTAGGGGGCAGTGAGAGGAGGGAGTAGGGAAAAGTCATCTAAAACTAATGATGTGTGAAAACCATAAGAAAATATAATACTTAATAAGCTAATCAAAAGACAAAATTAAAAAAGAAAAAGAACTTGAATAGAGGAACCCTGTGTGGGTGGATAAAGCTGACTTCAGAAATCCCATTTAATTTAATCCCACCCAGTGTCAATGGTGGGCTATATTCCTAGGAACTGTGACTAGGGGTTCCACAAGGAGTACATGTTCTTGGCTGCCCATCAGGATGAGCTGATAAGACACCACAAACCTCAGTCACAGGACACAGGAGTTCCTGTCGGCACTGGACTGGAAACTTCCTTCCTGTGGGCTAGCCCTCACAGTGCCAGAAGATGATAAGCAAGCTGCTGGGGGGTGGGATTGTCATCAATAGACCCACTGAATGTGGGTCTGGATCTAATGTGAAACAGTATTGATTGGCCAGGCAACAAAGGCCCTGTATTGGTTGGGGTTCTCTAGGGTCACATAACTTATGGAATGAATATGTCTATATCCTATATCTATATCTAATCTATATCTAATCTATATCTAATCTATATCTATATCTATATCTATATCTATATCTATATCTATATCTATATCTATATCTAT
>LOJH01012300.1:6749-23499 GCA_001685095.1 Ellobius talpinus
TTGGCCCATTAGCTCTAGCTCCTTATTGGCTAACTCTTACATCTTAATTTAACCTGTTTCCATTAATCTATGTATCGCCATGTGGCTGTGGCTTACCGGGTACTGGCGTCTGTCTCCAGTGGGCTACATGGCTTCTCTCTGACTCTGCCTCCTTTCTTCCAGCTTGCCATTTAATTTTCCCTGCCTACCTAAGTTCTGCCCTATCAACAGGCCAAAGCAGTTTCTTTATTCATTGATGGTAATCACAGCATATAGAAGGAAATCCCACATCACATATGAATTCAGAATGTGCTTAAAGGGATGTCTAAGTGCATATACCCTACCGAATGCCATGAGACCCAGAAGTCCTATTCCATGTGAACTTTAAAGAGCTTATTACAAATTGAAAATTAAAGAAAAGATAGAAACCCATGAGTTGTCTTCAGAAAAGTGAATTTCTTTTCAATACGAGAGCTTTAATTCTTTCATTTAGCATTGGGAAACTGAGAAGCAATGAAACCAAAACGTATGAAACTTTCTCAAAATTTTGCTTACTTGGCACTGTTTGGATAACTCATAGGACATTTTGCAAAAAATACCTTTAATTCATGTTTTAACTAATCTTACAAAACCCCTCATGAGGTTGGCAGAAAAAATATTACCTTCAAGATTTTACAGGCAAAGAATCTGAAATCCAGAGATGTAAAGTAATTTGCCTAAGCCTCCCCAGCTAGTAAGTCCTGAACTTTCTGGGCTGCTTCTGTGGGAATGTGAGCTGTCCATTATTGTGCATTGTCTCCAAATTTAAACACGTTTCTCCCCCCCCATGTAGGAGTGAAGGAGGGACAGAAAGCTAAAGTGTGAAGGAAGAAAGGAGAGGCTAGGAGGAGAAGCTGTCCCAGTGTTTGTGTTTATTGCGTTTCCTTCTGCAGGTGACAGCTTTCTGGGAGATATGCTGACTGGCCCTGGAGCAGGTAGGTACTGTTTGGTGGAAGATGAGGGAGCACCTAGGACTTTGAAAGTTCAATTCTATGCATGAGATAGTCTGTTTATTGTTAGGTCACTCCTCAAATTCCTCAAGTTCTCCATCTCCTCAAAAAGTTGTAATTTCAAAGAAAGTAAAAAGAAGCTTTTGCTTTGAGAGATATAGGGGCTCCCAAATGAATCACATCAGAAATGCAAGTTTAATGTCTAAGTTATAGAAATGACACATCATAAAACAGTATAATGACCTGTTATTTACATGCTTGCCTGAAGAATTGGTTAAATTGATTGGGAGAGGGATCAACAATTTTAATCACTTTATGAAATACCCACTAGTACTCCTAAAGCTGGAGACTTTGTTTTTATGAATTAATGATATTTAATGCTCCTTCATAGAATTCAGAGGTACAGGGACACCATAAGGTAATGCAGGGCTTGTTTCTGAAGTTACTGTCCATTTCCTCTTCTCGGCTCTCAGACCTCTATGCCCAGTCACACAGGCCATTCTTCCCTGTTTTTAATAATGAACCAGCTCCTCCCATCACAGTCAATTGGACATGACAATTACCTAACAAGAATACCTTTGCAGACAGACAGTACTTCAACTTTTCAAAACACACATTCCGGTTGCAGGGGCAGGAAGTCCCTTGATTTTTCCCCAGCCACTGTGCGGACTCCTCTGAGCTCCAGATTTTGGGAGTAGCCCGTGTCTTACTGAAGGTTTTTAAATGACTTATTTCTTTAATAAAAGGAATAAGAATCCCTGTGACCAGTTAGCGTTAGTGTTCTGTGAGTTAGGCACACACTAAATAGATGCCGTGGTGCAGAAACGGATTTTCAGGTCCTGTTTGTGCTTTCCCCCGACTTTATGGCTTCCACAACCTTCCTCAAAATTAGGGAGACCCCAGTCGTAAGGTACATTAAAGTCAGGTTGTCACAGAGGCAGGACTGACAGTTTGGGGGCCAGTAATGGATGGAAAGGGAATATTAAGATGGAATAAAAAAATAAGGCTAAGAAAATCCTAATCCATAGAATTGGAGTTACAGGGGGAGCTTAGTATATGCTGATATCATTATTTCATCAATATGTCTCCCAGGCTGTTGGGGAGTTATTTGGCTTGGCTGGTGGATATTTGGGGTTACACTTCTGAGGGTACATTAAGAAATTTATTTTTGGTAGTTTTCCAATTTCAAATGCTAGGTGGCTGATCATCAGTCACCGGGAAGACTATGTTTCCTGATTGGTCTTGGAAATTTAATTCCTGAGCATTGAAAGTCAAGGACACAGCCTTGAACTTCTGGGAACTACCACCAGGTGGTTAGGGGAGGTACTGGTCAATGCTACTGTTGCCTTTTTGGTATATAAAGATGCTCTTACTGCATAGTTACAAAGAAAGTAAGGGGAGGATGTGTATCTTTAAAGTTATTCCTCATTATGGGATTATCTTAATTTTATGCCACTATGACCTTCAAAGTGAAGGTTACAGAGTTGGAACACTCTGAATCATAATGCACTTTAAAATTTATCTAAGATGTCACTATTAAAATTTAGTCGTTTTTTGAACAGAAAATTGCTTTGGATATTAACAAAATGTGGAAGATAAGGTTAGAAAAGTCATGCATACTTTTTTCCACTCAGGGAGAAATCTCTATTAATACATTAACTAAAAAGTTTTTTTTTAAATGTTTTGAAGTATGTAAAATTTTCTTAAAACTTGAAGACAAATATGTAGTGTGCCATAAAAATTTAACTTATTTTGAAAGGTTTAAAGTAGAAAGGACAAAACTCCTTTCTAAATTCATGCTCTTGGGTCTTGGATGATTATTATGTAAATAAGAGTTCTGTGCATGCAAGGACTGCAATCGCTGATTGCTAAAGGAGAAATTCGGACATGATTAGCAGTGGGGTAGTGCAGAGACTGTGTATACTGTGCACAAAGGGATAATTCAGGCCCTCGGCGGGACTGCCGAAGAGTTCTCATGCTGCTTTGAATGGCATAGAACTTAAAATACATAAATTGTGCTCTCCTGGAGCTTTCCACTGAAGATTTTGAAACCTGTTGAACAGAAGTCACCGAAGCTACAGAAAGTGGAACTTGAGTTGGCTGGAAATTCTGTGATATTTTTTGCCTTTCCAGGTTTCCATTTCCCAAAGGCAGCATGATAGTTACATTTCATTTTGCTGTAGGTTACAAATGATTCTACTTTTATCTGCTTTTTATATTTTGGGTGTTTTGAGACAGAGTCTCTGACAGCAAAATGGTCTGAAACTCACTGTGTGTCTGAGGTTGGCCCTGAACATGCTCCTGCCTCCATCTCTAGAACACTGAGGTTTTAAAGCATAGTCCTGCCACCAGGCCCACTGGCTGACGCTTTACTTTTGAGTACAAAATTTTAAAGCGAGCAAAACAACTTTTATTGTACCGTGGCTTTATAAACATTCTATTGATCACATATTTTAAATAGATGAACAGAAGAAGAAGAAATACAGTGAACTCAGTATCATCAAACTCTTGCAAAGGAAACTCATTCTAGCATGATCCCTGAAGGAGTCATGTTTGTATCTCCAGCTTCCTAATTGATTTCCCTAATTCATATTCAGTCGCTCGTGCTTTCTTAATCTTTGATTATCATCTAACTTATTGTTCTTTCCACCTGTCTTTCTTATTGGCTAGTTTTTATGGAAATGGCTTGGGTCATAAGTTTTCTGAGTCTTTGACAGAGATAATTACTTTGTTCAGTTTTGCAGTTGGATAGGGAAGCAAAGCAAGTTCTTCACAGACTTCTATAGGAACGACTTCCTTGTTTCATAGTACTTAGAGAATTTAAATTGTCTTCTGGGTTAATTTTGCTTTACTGTTTAAAAATTTTCTCTTCATGTTTTTTTTCCAGTTTTAAAAATGTCATTTTTTTCTCTGCCTCTTAATTGCTTGTAAAGTGGACACAGCATTTCTACATTCTCTTCATATTTTTCAGTGAGGATACTAGATTTTACTAATGAGGAAATACCCAGAAGGTTAAAAGGGTTTGATCAAAAATAGCCATTCTGATTTTTTTGCCATCAAGAAGAAAATTGTCATGAAGGAAGCACATTCGAAAATTTCTCTGAAACCACCTTGACTTTGGCTTGCATGTGGCCACATCTTCCTGGAAGCTCACACTTCAGTGGTGACAGGCATTGATGCTTCTGTGTGGGAGGAAGGCTTTGGAGTTTAGTACTGGCTCCCTTTGCTGTATATGATTACTTTGTATGCCTTTCTTACCTACACTGATTCTAGCTTCCTTTATTGTAAAATGACTCTTGTTTAAGAGTTCAAATGTAGATATTCATAAAGTAATAAACTCCAGACAGCCACCAAATGTTTATTGAGATTGTTGTACAGACTACTACTATCCATTTTATTGAGACACATAACCAATGGAATTACAGGTATGGAGCTGTTTGGGAGAGTAATATAGCCTATGAAACACATGTGTCATTCTGCAAAGTTGGAAGGTTAATTACTATTCTGAAACTGGAGCTTGAAGAGAAGACAATGGGACCCTGTAAGCACTATTTTAGATTCTTAATCATTTAACAGAACATTGCATGGGGCTTTCTTTCTGTCTTAGAGTGGCAGGATCCTCAAGCTGGGGAAGTCGCTGCTAAGTGTTGCACACTCCCAAGTTTGAAGCAAAGAACATTCCTCTTCTCATCTAAGAAGAGAATCTAGCAGATATTTTTCATGGAAAGAGAGTGAAAAACCAGTTTTTCTTTTTAACTCAGCATGAATGAGGTAACAATATATGCTGAAATTTATATTTATATTTTCTCATCTATCTTTCTATCTTAAATATATTATAATATGTATCTTATATATGAAACAATTTGTTTGGGTGGAGGATGCAGTTTAGTGGCCCAGCACATGTACACAGTTGCACAATCATCACGATTTTTGCAGAACATTTTTAACACCTCCCACAAAGAAACTAATTGCCATCTCGCCTTAACCCATCACCTCCTTAATTCTACATAACCTCTTGTTATAGTTAGTCTTCTGCTTCCATTGATTTTTTCTCATAGACATTTCTTCAGAATGGAGTTGTCCAGTATGATTAGTTTATGTGTTCCTGTTTATGACAGTTGTGTGAGATGGCTCAAGTACATGGGCATGAAGATCATCTATAAGAGAGTTATTGGTCGCATGCTGTATATTTGGTGTTGCCAAGAAGAGTCTTGGCAACAGTGGCTTTCCCTCTGGGGTTTGAGAAGGTGTCTGTATTCTGTATTTTTGGTGAGCAGAACCATTTAGAATGGCCTTTGTGTTTGAGTGCTGCTTGCTGGAGACTACAGGCCCAGAACAAAGCACCACCTTAGAAACCGAGGAAGAATCAAAGATAGCTAACTTGAGCATAGATTGCCAACTCGTGTGTGTGCGCGCGTGTGTGTGTGTGTGTGTGTGTGTGTGTGTGCATACACACACTACACAGGTCCCGAAGAACTACAAAGCCACCATGAAATAAGGGTCTCAATCCGCATTATATGAGCATTCAAAGAAACAGTGCTGTCCTTGTCCTTCTCCCTCCCATCACCCCCTGCTGAAGCTTTGCAGGACCCTGAAACAGAAGCTGTATCAGGTAAGGAGAGGACGTCAAACAGAGAAACAAATTCCCATTTTCCGATTTGTGGTCCTCCACTTGCAAGGTATGCACGGACTGGAGTAGGGAAGCAAGTTTTAGTTTAGATCGGATTGGATAGATTCTTTTAAAGAACTTAGAAAGTTTATTCTCTTCTCTCGAAATGACACATATGGGACTTGGTGTAGGTTGGAGGGAGATGTGGAGATCATGGTGGGATGCTATTGCCCCCCATTTTTCCATATCTCCTTTCGCGGTCCTTTGATGAAATCTTCCAAAGACTGGGGAGTTGAGCAGGGTACCTCCAGTTATTCTAAGCTCAGAATCCAACATTGAAGTGTGTTTACTATGGGAACGTGCTTGAGAAACGGGAGATTTTTGTCCTCTGCCTGGTAGAAAGATAGACCCCTGAATCAGTTTGTGCATGTTTAATTTTGTATATTTGGTGCTGGGTTTCAGGAAGGATGCTGTGTGTTGGTCCTTAATCATGACTTCCTGAGGCCTGAATGCACTGGGATGCAGAAGCTTCCCTTGGCTGTGTCCCCTGGCCTCATCTGGCAGCTCCCTATCCATGAACAAACAGACTGTACTGTCCCAGGGGGACAAGGTTTTGGGAATTATTAGTCTGGAAGGTGGGCAGGGGTGTGGAAGACATTGCCAAGAGTGGGATACAAGGAGAGAAGTGATTTGGGTGAGTGGTTTCCCCTGAGTGGAGGAGGGGAGGTGTGATCTAGCTGAGAGAAGATCCATCATTCGAATGGGGTGTGGTATAGGAAATCCATTCCATCCTGTACTGCCTGGTGGGGAACCACTGGTCTGGGGTCTGGGCTTCCAGAAGTTTCCCTGGATGGTGTGGTTCCATGCAGTGGGAATCAGCTCCAGAGTGTGTCTCAGATATTGGGTACCTTTGGGATCTGATATATAGGCTCTGGGCTGTTGGAATCTAGACTTAGAAGAGTAATCTGAATAGTCAGGGGGAACAGAAGCAAAGTGTTTAGGACCTGGCCAGTGTCTAGGAGAGCTTAGTCTTCTATAGATAGTGTCCAGAGAAGGGGCCAAAGGAATCTGGGATCTGGGATATATCTGAGGCTCCTGGAAGTTTACACCTGTGGTTTCATGAACCAGAATCCAATGGGTTGGGACTTCGGACTCTGGGATCCAGTGATGAGAGGTTGAGAGTGGCGCTTGAAATGTAGTCTCAGCAGTCAACCTGGAAAGATATGGAACCTGAAACCGAGGTAATGAAAGGTTTGCAGTGAGCGATCTGGGGTCCAGTGACCCAGTGCCAAGAACATGGGATCTTGGCATTGCTCTGTCAGTACCCTGTGGCTGAGAAGTCTTGCCTTCTAGAATCTAGTGTTTGGACTATGAGGCAGGAGACAGGGGACTCACCAGCAGGTTTGGGACTTTTGGGTCCAGGGTGACTTGAGGACACTGGGTCTGAAGCTTGAAAGATCTGAGGTCTAGGGTCTTTCGTACATGAATGTGTGTCCCCATACTTGAGGCACTGGGATCATTTGGTGCTGTATAGGGAGGCCCAGCACCCAATGGGTGGAAAAAGCAGGATGTGACTTTGGGGTACAGATGAGAAGGGTCAAGGGGCTTGGGGATAAGAGTTCATGGACAGGGTGTAGGTAGTTTTGCCTTTCAAGGATCAGACTGATGATGTGTGGGGCATAGTAGTTGGAGTCCTGGAGTTTGGTTGTGAAGTCAAGGATCTAGTACTAGGGTCCAGTAGCTGAAGTTTGGGGCCCAATTTTACAATGATCAGGACACAGGGAAAAGGATCTGAGACTTGGGTACATACAGGAATTTAGCATCTTGGAATGCAGGATTAGGTCGGGCCATTAGTTCCCAGTGGTTGAGAATGTCAGGGTGGGAGATACCATGATGAAAATGAGGGAATCTTGGGGAGATAGGTTCCCAGTCCCTCATCTGGATGTGCTCCCAGGGCCTGTTTCATGTTCTTGTAGATCCCTTAGGAGAAGCTCACAACTGGAATGACCTTCATGAAATTGGGGGCAATGCTCCATACACCTCTTGGGATAAGATGTGTTAAAGCAGACCCACCATGGAGACCTGTAAGCCACCCCACTACTGTACTCTTGGGCCTGCATTTGGGTCTAGACCAATGCTAGGGGGTGCTGAATATGGTGCCCCAGGCCAGAAGCATGAGAATGCCTGGGTTTGCTTCTTCGTGGTTGTACAGCTGAAGCCAGGGGATTCTCCAGGGTCTAGAAGGGAAAGGAACAGGTGGGTTCAGAGTTGCAGATGGAAAGAACCTGCTGTCAAAGACCTGTTGCCAGTTCTGTATATCAGAGTTGCTGGTACCAGATTAGATGATGTGGCTTTTCTTCCTCACCAGGTCAATGCTTGAACTGGATACTTTTACAACAGAAAATAATGCTGTTCTAGTCCCGAAATATTGACAATGACTCATGGACTATTTTTGAGTCCTTTTTACTATGGGTCATAGGAGATAGCGGAATGAAACTGTATGGTTTCCTGTCATAAGGTGATGGTGTAGTCAGAGCATAGAAGCTAAATCCTCAACTAGTCATTCATAAATTTTGTTCAAGCCTGTGGCTTGGAGGGGCATTCAAGGTTGTCAATGACTCTGAGGACTGCACAATTTACCCTGTGTGATTAGTGGTCAGCACTGTCTTAGGAGATCTCAGATCTTTTGATAACAGTACTAAGTAAAAAAAAATGTAGTCAATGAAATGTCTCCTAAGCCAGCAACATAAACAGAAGTAATCTTCCTATTTCATGGAGTAACGCTAACACTTGAGCTAACAAAAGTGGATTGTGAGGTTAGTGTACTCCTAGACACAGCATTGCAGCACTGGCTTAGTTCCTGAGAACCCAGGTCCCAGGGTCCTGTGTTTGGTCATGTCAGGCCCAAAATCAGGGAAAAGCTTGTGGGCTGAAAAGCTTGGCATTACATCTTAGAGACCCAGAGCACGGAGACCCTTTACACAAACAGAACAAATCCCTTTCAGTGCTTTTAGACCTTAACAAACATGGTGATGTGTAAAACCACACTCCCCCCCACCATATGGCCAGCCCCCACCCTGCGAACCCCCGAACTCTTTTCAGCATTTCTTAAATCTGCACCATTGAACAATCCGAGTTCATTGTAACAAATACAATCTCATTGAACTGAATTCTGAAGAGACTTTATAGTTGAGAAAGAAAGAGGACTGATCTTGTATTCTCTTTAGTTTAAACAAGGGACAGAACTCAGCAAATGAGAACGGGGGGAGAGCTTAGCTCACTGGAATGGGTGGGGAGGGACAGAGCAGAGAAAACTCGATAGACTTGTTTTTGGTAAGTAATCAATTTCCAGGTGTCCTAGGGACAAAAGAACAATGTTAATGACAGTGCTTCAGCCGGAGACCGTTAGATGTCATGGGTGCAATTTCATTTCCCCATCACAATGCGATCTGTTTGATTTAAATTCTTTCCTATGGAAGTTAGGGCTTGAAGTCAGGACCATAGGACTTAAAAAGTGGGAATGAAAATGCCCTCTGGTAGCTATTTGCAAAACTAATAAAGATTAGAGTAATCTCAGTATGTATAGTTTGCATTAGCTCACTGCCCATTGTGGTCTGATAAACCTGCACTATGGCCCAGGCACGCATAGCACAGTTCTTGGTAACATTATGATGATATAAGACACTTTCATTACTCACCCATTCCTTCAGTTGTATCCAGGGTAAAAATAATAAGCCATAAGCTTCCCTGCCGCTTAACCTAATAACAAATCATTCCCAATTCCAAGCCCGATGTCTATTATTCAAAGCAAGTTAGGATCAGGCAGACAGATTTCCTCTTCCTTCTCTGGGACAGCTGACCTCCTTCCCCTGAAGCTGTCAACCCATGTGCAAATGTTACACTTAGGATCTCACTCTTGATTTTGGGGAGCAAAAAATCCCTAACAACTTAACAAGCCAAACACAGAGTTAGCTTTGCAATGCTTCAGCACGCAAATTAGTTACACAAATAAGGATTAAAAAAAATCACGAAAATACCACTTATCATCAGTCTCCCATTCAGAAATAATGAAAGGAGATGGTTTATACAGATTTAGTAATAAGACATGACATAAATGTAAATATAACACATTATGACCTTTCTTCTGGAGAACAATACACATTTGTTCATTATTCAGAGCCTCTTTGTTTACAATGAATGTGGCGATGAATCGAAGTTATGACATCAATTAAATCACAAGTTTATATTATTTTCAAACAGAGAAAATGCAGATATCTTAAGGTAGGTAGCAAAAATGATGAGCTACTGTCTATTCTTGGTCTCTAAATGAGTTATACATATTCAAAAAAGGAACATTAAAGATGCTGTACAAAGCCAGGGTTGTATATCACTTTCCCCTGAACAAAGATAACATTTGTAGAATCCCATTAGCAATAAATCTTTTAGATTTTTTTCACTTAAATTCTTATGATCCCAATGGGAAGAATAGATAATCAGTAAATAGAACTCTGGAATCTGTCAGGAATTTCCTCGAATTAGAGCTGAAGAAAATTGACAAAGGGATGGAGAAAAATAAAATCTCCAGGATGCTGATGAATGCATTAGAAGTTTTCTTTAAATGCACCACTGAAATGGAAACAAAAGTATTTACTTTGTCACATTTGAAAAATGCAGAAGTATAATACACAATTACCCGTGGTATAAAGTAAATATCCTTGGATGAAAAACAGTTACAGACCACAGCATAATTTCAAAGAACATTGAGCTTTATTATGTTTTAGAAGTATCACATAATTAAAATATGAAGAGTTTGGGGTTCTGTATTTTTCCTTTTAGTGATTTTAATTGTGGAATAAAAGGTATATGGAGAGTTGTTTGAATAAATTCTTTGTTGTCTTACCGCAACTGGTGGTTATGTCAGAAAAGAAAAACAAAAAGGTAAGGGGGGGACGAAACATTCTGGAATATTGTATGTAAAGAAAAGCATAATTATACTACAGTTACAGGAAGTCATGGTCAACCTTGACCACAGTTCCTCAGTATCTAGCTCTTGAAGGACATTTTTATGGAATCCTGGGGGATGAAATGCTGGAGGAAAACCACTTTCTTTCCTCAGAAAGGGACTCAGAAAGTTAGACTATACCATTCCATCATATCTTGAGATGAGGGTCACTTCCCTAAGATCTGGGTAGCACGTCATTTCCTCTCTCTGTAAAGTACAGTGGCCCTGGACTCGAAATGGGTGCCACCTTAGCCCCCTGGGTCATTTGGAAACCATCTGAAGGGGGGGCAACTTGAGGAGGAATGCTGCAAGTGGCTACAGCAAAGGACCTTCTCCCAAATCAATGTGTCAAGATCCCTTACAGTGACTCCACCAGGAGACAACAAACCTCTTAAAGCTAAAATTAAAAATTACCAACAATAATGGAAAAAGGGAGGATTTACCCCAAATACAAAGTTTAAAGTAATCAAGAGTTTTCTGAAACAAAATTTAAGTTACAATAAAAATTACTCAAATGAATTTTTAGAACATAGGGTTAACCAAATCATAGAGGTTGAAGGATGTTTCTAGCATAATTTGAGAGCATCAGATTCTGTACTTGGTACTCACCTTTAAGAACAAGTTCACACAAATATTTGTAAAAAATATTCTGCAGAATAACTAAGTCTTAAAATGCGGTTTTAAAATTTGTCTCTTTTGAAGTTCATCATCTTTTATTTTCCTTATTATTTCAATTTTCTGACTTCAAGAGAGGGGGCCTTTGCTGATAACTTGGGTAGGTCTTCAGTCCCGACTTGATTACTTCATGAAGCCTGCATTTTGAAATGGCTCTTTAGCTTTAAATTTTGATTTTCTATTTGCACAGGAAGTTTCAGGCTTCAGACTAACAGGGTACTAATTGATCAAGATGTTGGTCCCACGACTCAGAGAAATACCCATGTTCACTGAAGAGAGGAAATGGAATTGCTACTCATTTTGAAAGTGGCCTATCCACAGATGAAGATTTTTATGTTATCACAGCTTTGGATTTCCTATAGTTCCATCCTTAATGGATGAGTCTCACAAAACAAACATTCAGATAAAGGTAAGACACCCATGTTAATATGACAATCTTTAGAAACAGAGAAAATAGTGGAGGTGTTAATAATAGCTAAATAGCTAATATTCATTAGGTATTTATTGTTTTAAATTGTGTATATGTGTGATGTGTGGGTATGTGCATATGAATGCAGGTGCCTGCAGAAGATAGAAGAGGGCACCAGATCCCCCTAAGGTAGAGTTACATCTTGATTGTACTCAGTTGTCTGCAAGTACACACTCTTAACTACAGCGCCATCTCCCTAGCCCCATAGATAGCTAATATTTTTGAAGGTTAATTCTGTCCTGTACACTTAGGATATATGAATTTTTATCTCAAAATTCCGACTGACCTATATAAGAGGGACAAATTGGCTTCAATTATTTTTTTGTTATTAAATCCTTTAAATTCCTTCACTGTAAATCTTTTCTTCTGTGCATTCAGCATACAAATTTATGTTGATGCTCCATATCTGTCAGATACTATGCTTGGCTCAGGGGAGATGATAGGTCATGCCTCACTGTCATAATGAACTGAGGATCTAGGAGAAATGTCCCAAGAACAGTTCAGAATGGTGTTAGAAAAATACAGTGCAAATGATTCTGATACATTCTCCAGGGCCAGACACAGCACTTGATGCTTTACATAAATATTTCAATTGAGTTTTAACATCCTAAAAGATGGCTGCAGTTGCACTTGCGCCCAAGTCTTTCTGAGAGCATGGTATATACCAACAGTATTCTACTACCTTTCCATAGTAGGTGCAGATCAGTTTATACCCAGCAACCATGAGAACATCCTGTAAGGATCCCACAGAGCAATATAGGGAAACCTTTTTAGAGGTGCCATCATCTGGAATAGAAGCTGGGGCAAGAGCATGGCCTCTTGGCAAGGCAGAGTGCACAGGGGATGAAGTGGATGGCAAGGCTAGTTTCACGAAATCACTGTTTCCTTCAGCATGGCAAGCGTAGCTCCAATAGAGCACAGTTTGCCCTACAGTATCTAGAATATAACAGGGTACTTTCATTTACACTCATGTTTAGTGTGCCTAACAACAGAAAATTCCAGATGAAGTCTCATGTCTAATCATTGTTCCAGTTTTGTGTAGAAGATTTCAAAAGCTCAATGCCTCAGGCAGTGTATGTAAGAGGGCTGGTTACTCTTCCCCGCGGCTTGGGATTCCTTCCACAATGTATATTTACCAAGAAATGTCACATGGGACTTTGCATTTATATAATGCTTTTTAGGGCAATGAAAACCCAATAAAATCAGTCAGCTTATTTAATGTTCAAAGTGTTTAATAAGGCTTTTTTTTGAATGAACCATTTAAATGAGTTTTTTTTCTTTTTTCATTAATTAACTCACCAGAACACCAAATACGTATCAGATAAATGAGTTGATAGAGTCCTCGGTTTAGTGGAAAATGTAATACAAAAAGCACTAATTAGGCAGCCAAGAGCTCCAGATAATTAAATAGTGATTAATAGATTTTCGTGTGACCAAAATTAAAAGTAACTAATTGGTGGGAAAAAATATTTAAAATCGCATGCGTAGCGCATACACGTTGAACACGATTTTGAGGGCTACAAAGATGGTTTTGATTTTGTTAATAGTGAAGGTTTTGGTTTCTTTTGCTCATTTTGCCCTCTTCTGACATTTTGTGTCAAAGTGTTCCCATGTTAATAGTAGAATATAATGGAAGTTTATGCAATTAAATACAGCAAGAGAGTTTATAGAGCATTTATCATTGGATATGGGTCATATACTGTGAATTTCAGGATATAAAAGGGAATTCCATTTGTAGCCCACTCTTGCCTGAAGCTTACCTAATGAAATCTTTTTCACTCAGAGAATTAACAGTGTATCCAGCTGAAAAGTGTTTAGCATTCTCTGTGCATACTGAGCACGCCAAAGTAGAAGAAAACCTTGCATACTTACAGGGGATTTTTGTTGCTTTTCCTTCAGCCTAAATTAGTCAGCCCTTGTTCATTTAGTGCATTTGAAAGGCGCTGAACTTTTAAAATTCTGAACTGTCGGCCCCCATCATTTCGTCTGACAGCTGACACTTTGAGAGTGGGGAACACACAAATTACGGGTGTGGAGGGAAACGCTGCTAATAAATGCGATTGTTTTTCCCAATGGAAAGAAGTACCTCAAACAACTATCTGCAGATCCAGTGGGTTTGTTATGATGCAAAGTGCATGCTTGGATATCATTGTTTTTGTTTACTACCTGCAGAGCGTAAAATTGCTGATAAAAATCCAAAGAAGCATAAGCCAAGTTTCAGCAAGAACCACATTTTCCTTGCCCCTCAGCATCCCATTTCCAGGTAATAAACACTGAGGCTTCCATCATTAAGGCATGGATGAAATGGTGCTGTCCCATCCCTGAGGTCATTGCAAGATGTTTATATTTATGGGAAACAGAAGTTCTGAAACATTTGCTTTTTATTATTATTATTCTCTGTGATCTGTTAGCAGTAGAGGGAACTAGTGACAAATAGCTCTGTGATTTTGTGATTTCATTTATGAATATCCACGATGGTTTTGGAAGCTATTTTCTTTTTACTTGCTACTGCAAAACTTCTGAGGCCAGTGCTGGCCAGCGGATTGGAATGGCCTCAGCAAATGCTTCAGATCTGTGCTCCTGACCAAATGATAGAGCACAGCACCTTGTATTTTACTCATATCTTCCTTGTAATACTACTCAGTATTAATTAATTAGTCAACCAGATGATTGCTCCCCTTTAGTTTTATTGCAAATACTACAATATTTGGAGAAATAATTTGAGAAATGGGTTTTGCCTACTCCATAACATATACTCCATAATATTGGACCTGTTAAATAAATCTGTTTTAAGTGTTGTTAGGAAACCCAGCAACTCTTGTTGATTAGTTCATTAAACCACAGCAAGAAGTCCAAGACACTGAAATAGTCTTGGCCCAAATAACTAACCAGAAAGGCTAGAGTCTGAAGATTCAATTATGAACAAAGCATAGAAGAATGCAAGGCTTTAGAGTCAGGGGGAGCTCGCTTCTCCTTTTACACAGACCTTTTAGTTTTCAGTGGTAGGAAAAGGAAATTATTTTCAATACTGTTTCTTGCTGATGAACTTTGACGGAGATGACTTACTTAGCTGTCTAGACAGGAAACATATACACATGTACATGAAAACATTAAGGAGCTCATTGCCACAAAGGCCTTAAACAATGTTAACATTACACGCACATGCTTATACATGTGTATATACAAAAGATGGTGGATCATGAAGGGCTTCAAGTGAGTGTCCGGAAAGTTCATTTTAGTGTTATATTTACACACAGTCTTTCAGTGCCTCGGAATATCCATCTGGGACATCTGTGAAGAAAAACTACTTCTCTAAATAAACAAACAAATAAACAAACCAAAAATGTATGAGACGTAGGTGGGCAAGTATTTTTGTTGTTTGTTGTTTTAGACTCAAGGAAATGTGCATGCACATTTTGGAAATGTGACCTGTGAAGCTTAGGTGAGAAGACGTTTCCGGGAGAAATCACTCCCTTGCCTTCCCCTTCCATTTCTCTGACCTCCTCTCCTCCAGCCCTTCCTCAAACGGAGTTTAACTCCGAGCCCCTGTCCTAGCATTTGTGTACACACCTTCTCCAGACCTGGGGTCAGAAGTTAACAGTCAATGTCTCTTCAGGCGGGGGGGACATAATTCCCGAGACAGTCACAGCAAATAACTAGTTTCCCAGGTGAGTCAAACCCTCCAGGTTATTTTCTGCATGAGATTTTTCCCCCTCATGCCCAGAAACAGGCTGTCAGGTGGGCCTGCTGCTTCCTTCCAAAGGAGGAGTGGGAACCTAAAGTGAGTGGTTGAGCTCCTTAAGCACCAGCACAGGTAAGTTCCGGCCTCAGAGGCAGTTACAGGGCTTTTCAGAAGTTGAACTCAGGCAACTTCCACAGAGCCTGAATCCACTGCACACTGATCTCTAAATCAACGTTTCCATGGACGTTATATATATGACAACATATTTAGACTGGGAAGCAAAGGCTTAAGTGCTCAGAACCGATTTAAAAGAGAGCATGAATGTCTTTATGTGAGGCTGGGTTTTCAAGTATTATCTGGGGCAAAAGTTTTCTTTTTTCCCCCCAAATCTTAAATTACCTGTCACTCCATTGCAGGGAGCAATTTCAGAACCTTGGCTTTGCTCTCTGAGTTTCTCCACATAACGTCAGAGGCCCTGAAAAGGGCACTTTGAAAGATATATTGCAAATTGTTATGCAATTCCCTATTCATCTGGCCAGTAGAATTAGGAATTTGGGAGGGTTTTTATGTGGGGTAGGGGAAAGAGAGGGTGGAGAATTGACATGAAAATTTATTTTTAAGATACTAAAACCTGGGCCATTTTTATTGCGTAGCCATGGAATGCTGGATAAAATAATTTAAAAGAAGGTACTGGAGGGACCTAACTGAGGACTATTAGGCTCCAGAAGAGCCTTTTCAAGACTGCTTAAACAGGAGAGGTCATTGTCGATTGCAGATTCTTTCCAGTTTCACTAAAGCCCCAGGAAGAAGGAGGAAGCCTTCACCGAATGGCCAGTGGAGCTGTTTTGACTGGTATATGGCTTGTGAACAGAGTGATTTTTTTTAACCTAGTGATCTCTCTGAACCCTGACTGGTGTTAAATGGCTATCTTGTTTATTGCTTCTTGGGCAGTGGTTCCTGTGTTTACAAGCCTGGTTCTGACACACCTGTATTCATGTCCCAACTCTGTGGTTGAAAGCTGTGAGCCATGGAAGGTTTAACAAATCTCTTCAGGACTTGATCTCATTGACTTAGTACATTTAACTATGAGATCTATCTCTTGTACAAAATCACACCCCATACGGGAAATGCTCAGTATGGGTTTTGGCAATTAGTATATATTTAATATAGTTTAACTAATTAGTTAACTGAAGTAACTGAGAAAGGACAGCTGATATAATCACTCTAATCAGAATACATAAAACTTGGAATAAGGCAGTCCCGAAAACTGAGTTGTACTCACCCAGGTGGGTCTCTCTCTCTCTCTCTCTCTCTCTCTCTCTCTCTCTCTGTCTCTCTCTCTGTC
>LOJH01012301.1:9130-24936 GCA_001685095.1 Ellobius talpinus
TCTCTCTCTCTCTCTCTCTCTCTCTCTCTCTCTCTCTCTCTCTCTCCTTTGTCTTCCCTTCCCTCCCCCTCCCTCTCTCTTTCCCTCCCTCCCTCTCTCCTTCCCTTGCTTTCTTTAAGAGTTGAGCTTTAAACTAACTGTGTGTGCACTTTCCGCCTGGGGAAATATAAAGATGTTCCTAGACACTGTACCAAAGAGTTTTGTATTATTAGGCTTCAAGTCTTGGGACAGCACATACATCCTCAAGGACCATCTTGATTCAAGTGGCAAAATCTGACCGTAGCCTCTCTGCAATTTACCTTGCCCTCGTACACTTCAAAACAAAGCAATGATTTTGAAGTGGCTGTTGAGCTGGGTCTTGAATGATTTTACTTAACATGAAGTTGTATAGAGAGCCTGACTATGTCCTGGCTTGTTTTTGCAGTTGCTAGACAGGCCCAGTCCCTAGTGGGTTGTGAGAGGCGTCCTATTCCCACCCCCAGCTCTCTGCATCATTTCTTTCCTTGGAAGCTTTGGCTCTCTCCTTCCACAGCTGTGTTTGCAGTGCCTGGAGACAGGTGGGGGAGTAGCCTCCCTGCTGAACCTGCCAATTCCCTCTCCAAGGACTGTCTGAATAGCTATTAAAAATTAAAGGACACACGAGCACACACACACACACACACACACACACACACTTTTTGTTCTTTGTTTTTTGGTGGTGGAGGTGGAGGTTATTGTCATTCCAGGGCCCTGGTGCCACTTTGCAGACTGAGATTAAATTCTACAGTCATTCTCTTGTCTGAGTTCTCCAGTTCACAAAGAACATCCACCGGTACATCTTTTCAGGCTCTCTAGAAGGTCTGGGTTCTATGGAAGTGGTCAAGAGTAGACCTGCAATGGATCTTGGAAGAGAGGTGCTCCCAGCTCAGGAGGTAAACAGAGCCCATGAGAACATGAGTAGCAAGGAGGCCATGTGGCCATGTTGGCAGTTAGAGGCTCACTGTTTATCTGGGTTTGGGCCCCTGCAAACTAGAATTTTCTACCTGGGGCAGGTGATAACAACCAATTGCAGATGATTAAAATTTTCTACCTGGGGCAGGTGATAACAACCCATTGCAGACGATTAGAGTTTTTGCAGGTTCCAGGGTAGAACCAGAAATCGAATTTTCCTTTCCAACCTGGATTTAGGACCTTCCAACTCTTCCCTGAGCACTTGGTCCTTAGTACCCAGCTACCCCCTTCTTTCCCAGGGCTATTTTCCCCCTTAGTACTCAGCTACCACCCCCTGTTTTTCCCAGGTCTGTTTTTCCCTCTTAATACCCAGCTACCCCCCTGCTTTCCCCAGGGCTGTTTCCCCCTCTCAGAATGTCTCCTCATCCTCTTCTCTGATTAGCAAACTTTTGGTTTTCTTTTAAAACTCGTTTCCAACACAGGCTCTCTAGTCTTTCACAGCTGTGCCCATGCCTATGAGTGGTTATCCATGTAGAATTAGTAATCCTGCTACAGTTAAATGTCACTAATTGCTTGGCATACCATCCTGTACTAAGGCCATTTCCCCCCCTTTTTTTTCTTTTTATCCCTCTCTTGTTCCTGAGAGACTACATTTTTTGCTCAGGTCAGGAATATATCTTGTTTACCTCATAGCTTTCACATCAAAGGTGTTGAGAAAACTCTGCATGTTGATAAGGAACACACCTGGTTTTTAAATGATTCCAAAGGGCCAGCTTGGACCCTCTTAGGTTCTCCGTGTTCCACTGTCAGGGGTCTCTAGATCTGTCTGCAGAGCTGAAAGTAAAAACTTCGAGTTTATGTTCGCATGTGAGTTTCCACAGCTCTGAGAGAGTCTTTTGTTAATGAACGTTTGAGGAGCACACAAATGGGAAACTCCTGTATCCCAGTACACACTCACGCACAGGAGCAAACGCCACTCAAATCCTGGGAACTGGGTGCATTTCCTGCACTCCTGTTCCTACATACGCCTAAGGGAAGACTTACAAGTTGTGTTCATCAGATTGATTCATTCAGTTGCTAAGGCTGGAAACCTGGAGATGGCCTCCCCTTCCCCTGCTTCACACATTTAGTTTTCAACATGCCATGTCACCTCTCTGGGAAATATGTCTCAGATCTATCCATCCTGCTTTGTTCTAAGCCATTATCGGTTTCTACTTAGATAGTTGCCAAAGCCCCCTCTCTCTGGTTCTAATCTCCCTGTCTTACCACCCTTTAGTTCTGAAACCTTGCATAATCCTTCGCTTGCCTTTGTGTGGTGTCCCCATCGCTTACCCCATCTTTTCCGATCCCCCTTAACATATTGTGCTTCATGTCTTTGAATTTGACAAATTCTCACCATTCTTTTTTTTGTGCATGCATGCATGTGTGTGTGTGTGTGTGTGTGTGTGAGTTTGTGTATTTTGGTTTTTCGAGATGAGGATTCTTTGTGTAACCTTGGCTGCCCTGAAACTCACTCTGTAGAGCACATTGGCCTCGTACTCACAGAGATCTGCCTACCTCTGCCTCCCGAGTGCTGGAATTAAAGGCCTGCACCACCACTGCCTGGCCAAACTCTCACCATTCTTAAAGGTTTATCCTTGTGGTCTTCTGGGATTGCTGTCAGTGTTCAGTCTCTCAAGAGAACATCCTTAGAGGTATACACCATACTTATCTCTACTCCATCTCTTCTGGGTAAATGTCATTATCGACATTCCTGATGCTGGATTCTGCGTGCTTCCATTACTGGTTGTAAGTATAAAGTTATTGGTTTTGACTAATTGCATGTTTGCTTTTCCATGAACAGTATATCCCATGAGGTAGGGATCATTTCTCTTGCTCAAAAGAGTTCACCCACAGAGCCAGTGCTCAACATATACCAGGTGGGTGAGAAATAATTTTTGGATATTGATACAATGAGAAATATTAGCAGGTCATCTGTTACAGACATGTGACATGAAAATAGTCACATACAAAAATAGTCTGTTACCATAAACAAAGACACTCACCTGAAACAAGACTCAAAGATGTTTGTGCATGGGAAGACTTGAACTATGGTGTGATAATCCTCTGGCCCCTCTCTACTGCTATTTGAAAATTCAGAAGAGAACAAGAAAAAAATATTTGTTTTACAGCTCTACCAAGATCCAGCCCCCCTTTTTGCTCCCCTTTGCATCAAGTACATCCTGTACTTTTGGCAACATGTTGACTGGATATTTAAAAGCTGTGAACTGTTCTGAAAATTTCACATACTGGGTTATGAGCCATGTGTGTTTGATCAAAATTCAATTACTCCACTGTACCATACTTGGAAGCCAATCATCCTGAGTTATGAAGGATGACGAAATAGGGAACCTAATTGGTTCAGTATGGGAAGAGTATCAACCAAGCTTGTTATGATAAATAGCTTCCTGTGTTAAGGGTTCTCCAGAGCTTACAAGTATCTTGGCTTGCTCCTTCAGTGCAATAGGAATATTGTTCCTAGGGACCTCCTAGATCATTGTCCCTCCTGGTGATGGCAATTTTCTTCTACTTGCTCCTTCTGTACAAGCACAGAGCAGGGCTTCCCCTCTTTATTTCTTTATTTAGAATTTGAGCACTTGATGACTTCCTTACCATTTTTCCCTTAGAAAAGCAATTTCAAAACTTATATTCCAGATACAGAAAACAATGAATATCTCTGTATCCACTGCTTAGAACTAAGAAATAATCATTTTTTCATGTTGAATATCCCTTGTATCCACTTCTTAGCTAAGAAATAATCATTTTTCATGTTTTTTAATCAGTTTTTTTTTACACATTCTTTTCCCTGATTCTTGAGGCCTACCTAGATTGTACCCTGGTGTATTGGGATTTCCAGGCTAACCTGCCGGACCCAGAAGCACCTGCAGATTATTCTGGAGACAGAACTGCGAGTTACCAGTGTCTCAGGTGTTGAAATTTTGTCTGTATTAATTACTTCTTGCATTGCCGTGGCAACCTACACCATGGAAATAACTTGAGACAGGAGGGTTCATCTTGGCTTACGGAGTCCTGTCAATCACGGCAGGGAAGGCATGGTGGGGGAACACAGGGTGGAGGAGGGCCCTCAACATCACAGATCAGAAGGCAGGGAGAGCTGGCTGCCACTGTCGTTGGCTTCCTCCCTCCAGACCTACATTATAAAGGGCCTACAGCCTTCATATGGTGCCCCAAGCTGGGAGCCAAGCTTTCAAAACATGAGCCTTTGGGAGACATTTCAGACTGAAAACATCACTGTCAAAGACTTGCTGGTTTGAATTGTTGACAAGATTACAAGAATTCATAGAGGTTTGCTTTGGAAGTAATGAGAAAACCCAAGAAAACAAATTGATTCTGAGAAGATTTAAAAAACAAAACAAAATATTTCTGTGATTTTTGGCCTTTATGGACCTACGTACACAATATTTTTCAGGGAACGACATCTTGAGTTTAGTGGAGGTGTTATCTTTTAGTGATCTTAGTAAAAGGTCAAACAACTGTGTGGTTGCCATTTTCTTTTCTTTTCATTTTAGGGGTCAGAGACTTTAGCCCAGGATGGCCTCAAACTCACCGTGTAGCCAAGGGTGGCCTTGAACTCTTGATCCTCCATCTCCCAAGTGCTGGGATTACCTGCATGCATTACTCTGTCCAATAGACAATTGCCAATTTAACTTCTGAAGAACAGTCGATAGCAATGAGAATGGTTTCCTTAGCCGTCAGCTTCAGGGCTCAGTCATTTTGCCCATATTTAGCCTTAATTCCAGTCTGCTACCTGCATTTACTTCTTCAAGTTTCTTTTCATTTTATCTTCTACTTGCCTCAGAATATCCGGTTTAGCTTGTTAACAAAAATACAAACTGCTAAGTGTGCATTCATCTACTGGAACTCTTGTGTTCCATAAAATGTTGTTTGGGTGAAGAGCGAGGGCTTCAGCTTGTCCTTGACAACAATTCATTAATCATGAGTGCCTCAGTACACTACCCAGGAACCGAAAAAGATCCTTGGTGCAGCAAACCCCGGAGCCTGCAAAGTCCAGAGTGAACACTGAATAGCATGAGATGGCGCTTTGGCCAGGACTGTGCTGGAGCTGTGTTCTTCAATCGCCAGGGTTGTTTTCAAAACTGCAGCGGGGAAACTGCAACATTACCAATGCCAAAGTGGCCGACTTGCCTTCCTCACGCTCCTCTATCTGGTGGATATTCCCTTCATGGCAAGCCTCCCTAAAGCGCTACAAATTTCAAAAGCTGGAATATGACTGTGGGGCACTTAGATATATCTCCCTTTTTGCAAATCAGCCTTTTTTTTGGTAGTAAATCTTCCCCGATTGAATAGCACCGGAGCAGGGAGAATGCTATTATCCACGTACAGTAATTAAGGAAATAGTTCTTGTCACTCTAATAGGGGCAACGCTCTGTCTGTCTGTGAGAAAGTTAAGTGGTAGGGAATTCTTGGAATGTAAAGAAAAATCAGGGGAATCCAGTTACAAGCGCGTGGTTGTTCTAAAGACAAACAGGAGGTCAAAGAGGCATTGTTTTTAGAAGTTGGTGGAGACATTAAATAACAAAACCATGACAGCTCTTATCTGTTTTTACAAAGAGAACAAAGTAACACATAATGAAAATCATTATTTCAAGGAAAGATACTCTTTAATCTCTCTCATTTGGGAGAGTCTGTAATTTTTTCATAAGCTTCAAAGTATTAATATATATTTGTCATTTTTGCTCTGAAATGGGGTCTTAGCTTGGCCTTGAACCTGAAGCAATTCTCCTGTCCCAGACTCTCAAGTGCTGGGATTACATAGGTGTCCCACCATACCCAACTTCACACTGTATTAAGATGTAGTTTCACCAAATACAGATCAAGCCTCCAAACGGCAAACGCCAGTGTTAACACAATTGTATCAATAATTGTAATCATCTTCTTATGGAAGGACCAGGTTGTATAAGTTGAATTGGTTCTGAGAGAAGGAAAAATTCCCTTATGGATTTCACGAGCCAGAATGCGGTGTCCTGTCATTCTTTTCCCTGTTCTTTATCAGTCTTCTGTCCATTTGCATTAACCCACCTAAGCTAACATATATCTCATTGTATCTCAAGCACGGCAGAGGAACGAGTGACCATGCTGACTAGTTTAGAAATAAATGATACCCACAAGACACATGGAAAACAGAGTTATTTTATTCCTTTACGAGCACTGGAGTGAAGGAGTTAGTACTTGCAAAGGAGCACAACTAGTGTTACTGACCATCTCCCTGAGGATGCTGCTCTAGAGGGCTGGAATAGTGGCTCAGTGGTTAAGAGCAGTGGCTGCCCTTCCAGAGGGCCTAGATTCAATTCCCAGCACTCACATGACAGTTCACAACCATCTGGAACTCCAGTTTCAGGGGATCCAATGTTCTTCTCTGACCTCCCTGGCACCAGTCACACGTGGTAAAACATAAAAACAGACAAAGTAGTCATACACGTAACCAAAAATAATAATAAAAGAACTGTACACTCTAGCCCCTGCTCCTACTTGATAATCTAAAGGCAACCAACCAACTGCAGTTGAGAATTGGTGTTCTTCAAGGGATGAGCCTCTTGATAGGTTATCTGACTCCAAATGATCATTCATGTACATATGAGCAATGCTCAAGAGACTCCATATGAAGTGTGTGTATAAAACAATAATACACTAATATTAAAGAAGTTATGGATGTGAGGGGGGATAGATGGAGCTGGAAAGATGGAAATGATGTAAATACAGAATTCATGTGAAATTCACAAAAAAAGTGCTCTGAACATGGAGAGATCTAGAGGTCAACACACTTTGACCAAATATTTGTGTGCCCTGTAACCTCTGTCACAGGCTCTCAAGTCTGATGTGTGGCGCAGGCTCTGTAATACAACACACAAGATGAGTGTGGCTGCTTCCAGGAAAGCTCTCTTGGCAGACACTAAACTCTGAGTTTCATGTAATTTTCATGCATCAAGAAGTTTTCTTTTTCTGATTTCCCCCACATGCTACAAATGTAAATATCCAGACAGTAACAAGTTGGATTTGGCTCACTGGCCTTACCCATAACTGATTCTGGCCCTGATGGTTAGTTTTCTTATTTTCTCCTCCTCCTCCTCCTCCTCCTCCTCCTCTTCTCTCTCTCTCTCTCCCCCTCTCTCTCCCTCTGTCTCTTTTTCAAGATGAGAAAGTATAGTGAAAGTATTTTCTAGGGATGTATCTATGATAAATCCAGATGGAGCCTAACCCCAAACACATTTTTTTTGAAAAAATGCCACTAAGGACAAGTTTGTTTGGTTGGGGGTTTCACCCCAACTCCTGGCATTCATTTTGGAATGTTTGGTGGAAAGCGCTGTTTCAAGCCCCCTCCCCTGGGAGTTGCCACAGTCCAGACTTCACCTCCAGGAAAGCCCACCAAACGGTGACCCCTCCCCAGAGAGGGTCAAGACCATGCCCACAGTCTATTTAAACTGCCCCCCAGAGAACAAACATGTAGTCTCCCCGGTACTCTGTCCCCCTCTCCCTGTTTTCCCGGAGGGCCACCCGGGAACGCTGGCATC
Source organism: Ellobius talpinus (assembly GCA_001685095.1). Taxonomy (NCBI): domain Eukaryota; kingdom Metazoa; phylum Chordata; class Mammalia; order Rodentia; family Cricetidae; genus Ellobius; species Ellobius talpinus. The sequence goes on from LOJH01012301.1 coordinate 16,651, forward strand.
CGTTAAACCAGGATGGGTCTTTTCTAATTTGGTTTGATTTGGATTATTGCATCAGCAGAGAGGTTTGTTGGGCCAAAGAAGCTTAACAAAATTGTTGCCCCTTTTGCTATAAACATCGCCCAGTTCATTTGTCATTGTCTGGGTGTCACCTTCGGTATTCTTCAGTAGGGGGCTAAACTTGGTTCTCTGCTGCTGGAGTGAGCTCTCAGGACTGGTTACTTCCACATTCAACCCAAGGAAGGGAGAAGTCTGCCAGTGTTGAATCCATAGAAATCTCTCAATGCTACTGCGCTAGCTAGGCTTATGTCAGCTTGATTTACAGACTAGAATTCTCTGAAAGGAGGGCACTTCAGTTGAGAAAATGCCTTCATAAGATCCAGTGTAAGTCATTTTCTTAATTAGTGATTGATGGGAGAGGGCCCAGACCACTGCAGATGGTTCCATCCCTGGGCTGGGGAAAGCAGGTTGAGCAAGCCAGGGGAAGTAAGCCAGTAAGCAGCACCCCTTCATGGCCTCTGCATCAACGTCTCCCTCCAGGATCCTGCCCTGTTTGGGTTCCTGTTCTGACTTCCTTCAATGATGAACAGTGCCGTGGAAGTGTAAACAGAATAAACCCTTTCCCTCTCAGCTTTGTTTTGGTCATGGTGTTTCATCACAGCAGTAGAAACTCTAAGACAGTTATTGAGTCCATAAATATAACTGTTGGTGGAGTTTTTTGTCTGGACTGCTGGTTAGCTCTGTCCAACCAGCTGCTCCCAAATAACCACACAGAGATTTATTATTAACTATAAATGCTCGACCGATAACTTAGGCTTGTTACTAACCAGCTCTTACAACTTAACCCAAATTTCTTATCCACCCTCTGCCATGTGGTGGTACCTTCTTTCAGCAGAGTCTATATATTTATTTTGCTTCTCTCCATGTCTCTTCATGACTCCTGAGATCCACCATTCTTCTTCCCAGCATCCTCCCAGTCTGGCTCTCCTGTCCAATCTCTTCCTGCCCAGCTATAGGCCAGTCAGCTCTTTATTAACCAATGGGAAAACACATATTTACAGTGTACAAAGATTGCCTCACAACATATAACAATTACCTCTGTCAACATGGCCACCTTATTCTTGAACACAGTGAACAAGATTGGACCTTAGTAGGTCAAATGGTAACACAGATCAGACCATCTTTTCTACGGTTGCTGAGAAACTTCTGTAGTGAGAGCATTCACATAGGATGCAAATATTCTCACACTATGGGATATTCTGAGATATTGGTCCTTACTGCTCTCTCCTAGTCATCCTTGTTACCAACCTTCCAGTTAAAAAGACATTTATTATTATTTTTGAGAATTTTATACATGGCGGTTGTAGTTACATCATTTATACTCTACATTCTCCCTGATACAGCCCCTCCTTTCTCATCATTCCATTTCTTCTCAACTTCATAACGTCTTCTGTATGTATGTATGTATGTATGTATGTATGTATGTATGTATGCATGTATAATCTACACATGCATTAGTCAGGGTTCTCTAGTGAATAAGAATGGATAGAATGAATCTATATCTATCCCTATGTATACACATGGTGTTTATTAGAGTGGCTTACAGGCATTGGTCTGACAATTCCAGCAATGGCTGTTTCTCAAGTTCAAGAACCCAACAGTTATTCTATCGATGAGGCTGGGTGTCTTAGGTGATCTTCAGTATAAATTGAAATGCCAAAGAGGTAGGCTTTAATACTAGTGAAGGAATGAACTTGCCATGGAGGGTGAGGACAAACAGGCAAAGAGAAAGCTTCCTTTTTCCATGTTTTTATATAGGCTGCCACCAGAAGATGTGTCTTCCCACATCAAATTATCCAGGTTTAGGTTGGGTCTTTCCATCTTAAATAATCCAATCAAGAAAAATACCTCACAAATTTTACCCACCTGCTTGGGTTTTAGTTAATTTCAAATGTTGTCAAGTTGATACTCAAGAATAGCCATCACACTCACTGAGTAAAAATTTTAATATTTTATTAGCATATACATCATATATAATAATGAGTTTCATCATATAATTTCATGCACATATATAACATATTTTATTTGTATTTACCCTTCCATTGCCCTTTTATTAAATAAGATTTGTCTGAGAATCAGAGCCACTTCAGTCCTGAAGCAGGACTGCTTTCTTGCTAGATGAAAGCAAACTCATGTGGTACAGCCTACTTTGCAGGCAGAGAGCAAAGTGTTTATCTGAACAACACTGGCCTTGTAGACACCAGCCTCTGAATTGATTTGCTCTGGTAAAGAGACCATTTTTATGGGTAGAGCCCTTCTTGCTTAGTGTGTTTGAGGTTTTCAGTTTAATCTCCAGCAATACAAAAAAGGCGGTGGTTGGGTGTGTGCATGTGAGGAAGAATATTAAGGTGCTGTCATGGAACTACAGGCATCTATAATCATTTTACAAAATATGCACACCTTTGTAAATGTCCATAGTGTTTAATTAAGAAATAAAAATCTCTACTTCATGACCTATTATTGGGAGACAACGCCTCTCTCAGCCACTACAGGCATTCGAATAAATAGCTCAATGCCGAGTATGGGTTATCTCTTTCTGAGTTGGTGGTCAGTGGGCAGCATTCAAACATCCCAGGCCATGGCCATTGCCATTTCTCTTGGGCACCCACGAGAACTTGATAGTAAGACCCTATTGCTGAAGACCCCATATGCTTGAGTCCTAGGATATGGAAAAATCAAACTGGTACTGATCTGGAAGTTACAACCCCACTGGCTGGCTTTCATAGTGCCAGAATATTCTATTTATGTTACTAAGGAGAAAAGGAATCAACCTTTTTACTCAGATGTAAACCCTGCAAGTAACAATAATGCATGGCCTGGCTAGGACATGGCCACTTGTGCAATGGTAGTATGAAGGTTATGGTAGTGACTGTCTTAGGCTGTCTATGCTGTGAAGAGACACACCGTAACCACAGCAACACTTATAAAGAAAAACATTTAGCTGGGGGCTGGCTTACATTTCAGAGGTTTAGTCCATTGTCATCATGGCTGGAAACATGGCAGGACGCAGGCAGTCGTGGGGCTGGAGAGGTAGCTGAGAGTTCCACCTCTGGGTCAGCAGGCAGCAGTAAGAGACTGAGACAGACTAGTCCTGATTTGAACTTCTGAGACCTCAAATCCTGCCCCTAGTGGCACACTTCCTTCAACATGGCCACACCAACTCTAAGGAGGCCACACCTCCTAATAGTACCATTCCCTATGACTAAGCATTCTAACACATAAGTCTATGGGGGCCATTCTTATCCAAACCACCACAGTAACCAACCACTTTCTGATTGGATTTACAGCCCACTCCACAAAATAGAGCTCATGTCTGATACTGCTAATTAGGCCCAAAAGCTGTGACTGGCTATGTCATAAGCCTGGGGAGACCCTAATGCTAATATTCTTCTAAATGAACATAGCATTAAACTGCCCTGTAAGCTTTTATATTTATACTAGATTAGTGCATCTTTCAACCCTCATCAGAGAATCTTCTTTTTTAAGTAGATGGTGATTAATACAGAGACCCACAACTGGCTAGACTGTGGAATGCTAACTCTAAATGGGACATTTATGTCACACACCCCTCCCCCAAGGCTCGAGGATTGTGTGGAAAAGGGAGAGGATCCGTAATAAGCACCATTAAGCAGTGGTTTATCTGCATTATTTGTGGACATAACAGAGCTGTTGCTATGACTGCACGTGCAAGATTGAAATCCCAGCATGGCCAGGGGAGGGCCTCATGAAGTCCCACACCTAGCTGAGAAGTTATTGGCGATTGATGGCTGCTGGGGGAGGAAACATAAGTCTTCTTCAGGGATACTAATTCTAAAAGGTTCCCCATGGCCAGTAGATAGGACCACACCCATACAGGAAGCACTAAATGGATCCAGTGTGTCTAAAAACAACAACAAAAGAGCAAATGAAGTGGATAAGGGGAGGGGAGAAAGTGAAGAGGAGGAGGTGGGAGGTAGATTTGACCAAAACATATTATATGCATGTACAAATTTCTCAACTAAAAAAATTCTCAGAGTGGGGTTGGAGAGATGTCTCAGTAGTCAGGAACAATTTTTGCTCTTGCAGAGGACCGTGTTCAATTCTCAGCACACATGTGGTGGCCCACAACCATCTGTCTCTCCAGCTCCAAGGGATCTAAAGCCTTCTTCTCACTTTCATGGAGACCAGACCTCCCTCTTTCTTTCCTTCCCTCTCTCTTTCTTCCTTACCTCCCCCTTTCATCTTGTGTGTGTGTGTGTGTGTGTGTGTGTGTGTGTGTGTGTGAACACTGCATCTAAAAAGAGTTTGTTTGGTAGCATTCTGCCCTTTTCTATTTCATGGAGCAATGAGAAACATGACGTCTTGATAGAAAGCTGTGGAAGCTCTCTCTGAGCCTGGGCTTCTTTTGTTGGGATTTAAAAAAATTATTAGTGATTTAATATTATTTCTTTCTATAATAATAATAATCTTATCCAAGCAGATTATTTTATTTTGGTAGGTCATATGCATCAAGAAATTGTCTTGTTTTGGATTCTTCACTTTAGTGAAATATGTCCTTAAGGTATGTATGTATGAGGGGTTTCTGAATTTCACTGATATCTGTTGCCATGTCTACTCTTTCATCTCTAATTTTATTAATTTAGATATACTTTTTTGTTTAGTTTGACTAAGAATTGTTGATCTTTTTTATCTTTTCAAAGACCCAATCTGTTTTTCATTGACTCTTTTTATTGTTTGTTTGCTTACATTTTGTTAATTTCTGTCCTGATCTTAGTTATTTCTGACTACTGATTATGGGTTTGGCTTGTTCTGGTTTTCAAATTCCCTACAGAGAATCATTCCATTTTTATTTAAGATTACTCTGATTACATTTTTTTAATTGGTTAATAGCTGGGCATGGTAATACACACTTTTAATCCCAGCATGAAGGTGGCAGAGGCAGGGGAATCTCTGAACTTGAGGTTTTCCTGGTCTACGATTTCCAGGAGCCAGGGATATGTGAACAGACCCTGTCTCAAAACAAAAAAATTTATTAATAATTGTTATGACTATTGAACATGTGTGTATAGGATAAGTATGTGTGAGTGTGAGTATGTGTGTACCGTGGTCGGAATGTCAGAGGACTGCTTTTGAAGGCTGGTTCTTTTCTTCTACCTTAGGATATGTGTGGTGGATTGAACTCAGGTCATCAGATTCGTGTGACAAGCACTTTTATCTGCTGAGCTATCTTGTTAAACTAGAGAAAGAGCAACAATCTGTTTTTTTGTGCAGTGTTGGGTTTGAGACAGGATCTCCTGCAGCTGGTGGATTAGCTGGCTGTGACCATGGGTGATGCTGAACTTTTGCTCTTACTTCTGGAGCAGCTGGGATTCGAGGCATGTGTGCCACCAGCCTAGGTTCAGGAGTCTCTGCAGAATTGAACCCACGACCTTTGGTTTGTTAGTCAGGTATTCTACCAACCAAGCTATATCCTAAGCAATAATCTTTTAAGCAGGTAGTTAAGTTATAAATTTCTCTTAGAATTGCTTTCATTATACCCTATAAATTTTTAGTCTGTTGGGTTTTTCATTCAATTATAGGATTTAAAATCTTGATTTCTTCAATGATCATACATTATTCAATAGTTTGCTATTCATTCTCACAAGTTTGTGTATAGTCTGCAGTTTTTCTTGTTATTGAATTCTAGCCCTATTCCACTGTAGTTAGATAGGTTTTAAGAAATCATTTTAATTTCCCTGTATTCGTTAAGACTTGTTTTGTGTCCTAGTTTATGGTATAGTTTAGAGAAAGTTCCATGGGCTGTGAAGAACATATACTGTAGTGCTTGGATAGAACATTCTGTAGGTGTCTATTTCATCTATGGTATCATTCAAGTCAGGCATTTCTCTGTTTATGTTTTGTCAGGATGAACCATTTGTGAAAGCAGAGTATTGAGGTTGCCCATTCTAACTGTGCTGAGGTTAATCTGTATCTTTGTACATAGTAACATTGTCGGGTGCAGCCATGTTCAATGTTCAGTATGACACATCTTTGCTTATCTCTCCTGATATTTTTGGCTGAAGTCTACTTTGTCACATGTTAGAACAGTGGCACTGTCTGTTTTGAACTTCCATCTATCTGAAATATCCTTTTCCATTCTTTCAGCAACTATGCCTGTCTTTCATGGTAAGGACCATTCCTTAAGAACAAGAAATGGACAGATCCTTCTCTTTAATCTGATCTGCTAGTATGTTTCTTTTGATTGGGAAATTGAAACCCTTAATTGTTTCTTGAAATGTTATTAAGAAGTATGTATAATTCATTTTACTTCATCTTATTGATTTTGTAGTATGTAGTAGTTTCCTGTTACTCATTTTCTTAACTACTGTGTAGCGTAGTTTATTCTTTTACATAGCTTCATGCATGTGTTCATCTTTGTTTTTGGTCTGAAATATTCCTTCCAGTATTATCTATATGTCTGTCTATCTATCATCGTGTATGGGTGTTTTGCTTGCATGTATGTCTATACCCCACTTGGTCTGAAATATTCCTTCCAGCTTTTTCCAGTATCTTTTATGTTTTCATAAAACATATTGTGTATGGATGTTTTGCCTGCATGTATGTCTGTGCATTGTGTGCATGCTTGGTGCCCTGGGAGGCCACAAGTATTGAATCCCCTGGGACTGGGGTTACTGACAGTTGTGAGTCACTATGTGGGTACTGGGAATAGGACTGGGGTCCTCTGGAAGACCAGACAGTGTTCTTAACTGCTGGGCCATCTCTTCAGCCCCACTTCTAGTATTTTTTGAAAGGCTAGGTTAGTGGCCGTGAATTCCTTTAGAATTTTTCCCCCCCAGGAAGATTTTCTTTTTCCTTCGATTATGGCGGATTGCTTTGCTGGACACAGTAGCCTGGATTGGTAACTGTTGCTTTTTAGAGCTGAAGATGTGATGGTGACTCCTGTTTTGAACCTTTGTGTTAAGAAATCTGCTGCTTTTCTGATGAGTGACTCGATGCTTTTCCTCTGCAACTTTTGATAAACTTTTATTCTGCATATTTTGGGTTTTGACTATAGTATAATGTAGGGCAGTTCTCCAGTCTTGTCTGTTTGGTGTTCTAAAGCCTCTTGTGATTGGTTGGGCATCTCTTTCACTAGATATGGGAAATTCTCTACTATAATTTTACTGAAAATTATTTCTATACCTTTAACATATGTGATGGTTATTCTTGGTTGTCAACTTAATGGCATCTGGAACTAAAACCCAAATGGCTTGGCACACCTGTGAGGGATGTTTTTTCTTGATTGAATCATTTGACGTGGGAAGACCTACTTCTAATTTGGATCTTTTGAGGTAGGCAGACCTACCTTTAATCTAGGCCATACCTTCTGTGGTAGCTTAAATAAAGGACAAGGAAGAAGGAAACTTGCCCTCTTTCTCTGATTGCTTTCACTCCCTCTGGCAAGTCTGTTCCTTCACTGGCATCAATCCTTCTTTAGGATTCTGTCATATACTGAAGACTAGCTGAGAATCATTCTAGTAAATCTCATATAATACATATTCATTATATAAGTTCTGTTTCTCTAGAGGACCCTGACTAACACAGCAAGAAATTTCTTCTATATCCCTGATTCATAAAGTTGGTCTTTTCATAGAGGCCTTTGGAGCCCAAACATTCTGTGCACATCTTCATCATTACAGTATTTCAGTTTGTTTCTTCCTAGCATTTCTCTTAATTAAATTTTACTTTCATACCCTATATTGACCTTCTTATTTTACTTAATTGTTAATGTTCTCTTGATTTTATTTCTTTTCTCTTTGATTTCTTTGAATACACAGTGATTCTTTGAATTCTTTGATTTTTTTTATCTAATATACTTTTGCAGAGGATGTTACTTTAGAATTAGAAATTTTTGGAGGAGTCATTTGCCTTGGTTTCTCCTGTTTCTTGTGTTTTTGTGTTGTGTTATAGGTTGGGTTTTTATTTATTTATTTATCTATTTTTTAAAGAAAACAAACTATCCTTTTTCATTATACATACCAATCCAAGTTCCCACTCTCTCCCCTCCTCCCATTCTCCCACATACCCCACTAACCCACCCCCATCCACTCCTCAGAGAGGGTAAGGCACATTACTTTGGGGAAGGTCCAAGACCCTCCCTATTGTATCTAAACTGAGCAAGGTATCCATCCAAAGAAAACAGGTTCCCAAAAATCTAGTACAAGCAGTAGGGATAAATCCTGGTGCCACTGCCAGTGGCCTCTCAGTCTG
>LOJH01012302.1:0-12789 GCA_001685095.1 Ellobius talpinus
GTTTCTTTATTAAACCAATGAAAGTAACACAGACAGATGACCCTCCTCCATCATCTATCTATCTATCATCTATCTATCTTTATATCTGCCTGCCTGTCTGTCTATCATTCTGGCAAAACTTACTGTGCAGGGAAGCTTAGAACTTGCAGGGCTTTACATCATGCATGGGGTGATGTAATACATCTTAACCTGAAAAACAAAAAATTAATTAGAAGATGCTTTGCTTAAAAATTGGCACGTTTCAGGTTGTTTAGAATTATCAGTTAGCAAGAAATTATTGAATAGTTTTATGTATTTACAGAAGCTAGCACAGAATATAGAAAATATCCTGTGTATAAGGAAATTATATTTTGATTTAGTACAGTTGGCAAAAAATTATTAAGTAGTTTTATATATTTATAACAGCTAGGACAGAATATAGAAAATATCCTGTGTATAAGGAAATTATATTTTGATTTAATACAATATAGACACAACCAAACATAGGAGACTGAACTATGTAAAATAAGCTGCCTAATGGCAGGTGTTAGGAAAGGCACTGGGTCCATGTCTTGGTCAGAAGAAGAAAGTTGGAGGCTATTACCACCACTTTGGGGACTCATGACAGTCTTTATGCCTGCGTCAATATCAGTGACCATTGTCCTGTGTCACACTTGGGGTTATAGTTTATTGACTCTTGCAGGGTATAGCACAGGAACATGGGTTTTTGAATAGTGTAAAGTTTTGCCAAAGAAGTAGTTAAAACGGGTTAGGTCTTCTCTAATAGGCTTGAGTATGTGGCTGCTTGAAAGATGTTTTCAAATTAGGTGGAGTTTGTGTGTTTTATTTTTAATGAAGCAATTATTTTCATTGTTAAAAATATGCGTTGATTGCTTTGTCTTTATTAAAGAAGCAATACCCATTGTAGAAACTGGAAATGCACACATATATAAAAAGAGGGGCTGTTAAAGCATAGAGTCATTCTCTCAAACCTCTAAACCACCTGGAGGTCTGCTTCTGACTGTTCAGGGCAGCAGTTTCACACTGACATGGAGGGTTTAACTAAAACACAATCCTCTATCAGTAGCTTGCACTTAGTTTCTATACTATTTTGGCTTGCTTTGATTTTTGAATTGGAAATTCCCCATTCCTGTCTTCCCTTTGTGATGGAAAATGCCACTGACTCATTGCTGGGGACCAGCAGGAGACATTTCATGAACTTTCCAGTGTTCTACTTTCTCTCCTGCTGCAGGGAACTGGCCTCTGGCCAGGGCTTCCTCCTCCTCCTCTGCCCACCCTTTCTTCTTTGTTCCTTCAGCTCTCCCCCTATTCCTTGCCTCACCTAGCCTCTCTGGCTGATGGAGCTGTCACAGTGTGTCCCTAGGAACAGATGTAGCAGAAGCTGGCAGCCTGGGGTGGACAAGGTCATGGTTTTGCATGAGCCAGCTGTAACATTTACTTTTGCTCAGGTTGTATCCTCCATGTCAGCAATTGCTGGTTCATCGGGGACTTTCCTGTTTCAGTCCCAGCAGATGGAAGAGGTGAATGAGGGTAGAAGAGGTGAAAATGAGGGTGAGCCTCAGGTCTTCCTTCAGCTGTGACTGGGAAATGCTTCTGGGGTCGAAAAGTGACTGCTCATCTAGGGTGCAGCTTGCATTACCTAGATTTGTATGAAGTAATGGCATTCGAATAGTTCTAGGGAGAAACAGTTTTGTGAACAGAAATATGTTGGCTTTTTATTTTAGATCTTGGATCCGTCACAGATATTTTGTGCCACATGATGCCCTTCTACAGCTATGACATCCCTCACACCTGTGGACCTGACCCTAAAATATGCTGCCAGTTTGATTTCAAACGGCTTCCTGGAGGCAGATATGGTTGTCCCTGGGGAGTCCCACCAGAAGCAATATCTCCTGGAAATGTGCAAAGCAGGTATAAAAATACATGGTTTGTGAGACACCAAGAACACCGTAGCTACTCTGAATTGTTGAAGGATCGAATAAACGGGTGTTGGCAGCCAGCATTATCCTCATTCAAACCAGATCTAAAGCAACTTCAAAATGCCAGCACCTCGACTATACCTATAGGGGTTATAATTTAATGGCAAGTGAACAATGGTGGATCAATATACAATGGCTAGCCTGTAATATGCTGTTATTACCATCTCCTTTATACTCATTATAAAAGCTTTCTACTGGGTTTGATTGATTTCTTATACTTCTGTTGGTAATAAGACTTTTGGTCCCCGTTGTACAAATTGGTAAGAAAAGTAACTCACCTGCAAAAACACATTTATTGGAATGGAGCACATGAAGAGTATAATTATCTCTTACCTGAATGACAATTTCAATAATGGTGAGTATGCACAGCTCAGTTGAATACACAGCTTTGCATCTTTCTGATGTTTTTGACTTATAGAAGACGTAAATTAGAATTATTTATGTTTAGATACATGTGAATAAAAGTCGCAAGGATAGGCTGATTCTTCAGCAAAAGTGTAGTGGTGAAGGGAACATCTCAAGTTACTAAGAGTTTCTCACTTTGGCTCTTACAAAACTCAGTTCTTACACTTAAAGTGAGGGGGTGTGATATATTATGTGTATACATTTCATATATATATATATACACACCTACATATATATCAGAAATAGAGGTTATGAATTTGAGAGAGAGCAAGGGAGAGGTTATATGGGGATGGTTGAGTAACTTTTTAAATAAATTGATACGGTAGTGCAACAAACCAGGAGGGAGTTCTGTTTATATGTAGTTCATCTCACAAATAAATTAGAATTCATGTAGTATCCTATCTGTGTATTTAGAAATTACTTGAAAAATGTGTGGTTTAGTAAAGTGGCAGTTGTAGGTTTTCTATATGTCTAGGCTAAGCACACCCACACAGATCACTCACACACACACACATGCACACGCAGATCAATGATTAAAGAAATAGAAGTCAGGACTTTTAAGAGAGAGCAATGGGGAGGTTACATGGGAAAGAGTGGAGGAAGGAAAAGGAAGGGGGAAATTACATGTTTATGTTTTGATTTCAAAAATTGAAACAATCTTTTTAAAATGTTTGGGAAGAGGAAAGTGATACTGGGCCATTTGATCTTGATGGATTGTCATCAGGGATACACGCCAGTGTGAGCCCCTCATTGTATCAGACCTCTGCCGGCCTTCTCGAGTGTGCAAGGCTGTGTTTCGTCAGATTCTCACTTCGCAGTGGTTGTGACACTGACCAGGCCTAGGGTACCGCTAGGAGAGGTTGGCCAGGCATTTGAGAGCAAGCTTGGCTCTATCAGTGGCTATAGTGAAGAGAAGAGTGGCCATAAGTGACGTTGCCTGTCCACTTAGCAAGCAGTTGTACTGACAGGTGTTCACAGCGTCTCAGGTTAGCCAGATGTTTCAGTTGGGGAGGGCCCCTTTAGTCTTTTGGTGCTACTGAAGGTGCCTCTTGGAGGAGGTGTGTTATTAGGGACAAAACACATTTTGTGTAATTGTATTGCTATGCAACCTTTCAGAGATTGTTCCTCAAAAATATACCTCCTACTGAGTGCAGTGATTCTCAAGTTGCTTCAGGCTCCCCAGGGATGTGAGAGAATGAGCTGCACCATACTTGTGTAGAGTTTTAAAAACTTTTGAAATGTGAGCTGCTGGGTGCTTAGTATCCATATACCATCTTTTTTTAAATTGTCATAAGAATAAATCAAATATAGGGATTCCAGGTAACTTAGTGACATCTTTTCCCCTGTTCAATAGCTAAAGAGAATTAGACTTAATTGTAACAGACAGGTGCCATCTTTTGATAGTTTCGGTTCATTGGCTTCCTCTAATTTTCAAATAAGGAAATAACATCCACCATTTTAATTTTTGACCTGTTTTATTTTAAATTGCTTCTTTTCATTGAATATCAGACAATCTTAGAGTTAGGGATTTAGTTGACATTTGTTAGAATATACTAAGTCAAGAACAAATAGTAGCTGCATGCCTTCAGATGTGGGTGCTGCCCAGTTAGCTGTTCATCCATCCATCCATCTATCTCTTGGGTGTCTACAGCATGCTCAAGGGATAAGGTAGTAGCTGGTTTTTCTCAGCTGAGCTCACAGGTTATGAAGGATGTCAAAGGTAAAGTCATGGCAATATTTGCACTGCCTTTTTCTCTGTGTTATAAGGCATGTATATTTAAGCTATGTTTCATCTATTAGTCTACTATTTTTTTTCTAAATTTTGGCTACCTCAGGAGTGTAATTGGGTGCTCATTCTTGGTACATATTTTTTATCTGTTATATTTTCTTTTTATTCCTTTTTCTGGGGAGGAAGTTCTGTTTATATATGGTTAATCTCATTGCTCATATGCATTTGAATTTATAAGTAATAATCTAAAAGTATTTTTAGGAAATGTGAAATGTTATGTACTTGGTAAAAAGGATTAAAACCTGACCAAACACTAATCTCAGAAAAGTAAGAATCATGTGATCACTATGGTTACAAACCTAAACTCAGAAAACTAAGAATTATGTGATAACTGTGGTTATATTCTACTTATCAAGCTGCTAAATGATTGCTAAAATTTTATTTGCAAAGCAGTCTCAGACTATAAATTTCAGAAATTCTGTATGGGACTCTAAGTTTAATTAAATGTTATTTTTCATAAAATGCTCCTTATTAATGTTCTTTGAGGTACTTTCATGAGTTTTCTATTGGGAATTGGAATTTACTTTTGGGTAATCTTTGAAGTGAAAATTGATATTACCAGGCAAGAAAATGTCCTTGTCATTTAAACTCTAGTTTCCTCAGCTTTGGCTTTCTGTACATGGAATGATTCTGGGCTCATCTGCTTACTTAATTTCATCTCATGAGCCTCTCTTCTTGTTTTCTCAATGCTGCCCCAACTCAGCATCCTCCAAAGGCGTGACTCCAGAATGCTGAATCTGAAGTGTAAAGGCTGTTGAAGTCAGCACATTGTGTTTGGCTGGCTTTGAGGGTAATGGTTCAAAGTCTTAAGAGGGTGGGAATCAGAAGAGCGAGTTCAGCTCCCAAGCATGAGTCTGTTGCTGATAGAAAGGGCCCGGTAACAGTGATGGGACTGCTGGTGGCAGGTGTGCAGGGATGGGTGTCCCTTTGGAAAAGAAAATATAAAATTCTATAAAATATTATGGGTTATGATTTATACCTTTTAATCTTTTTCAAAGTTTGCGTACTTCCGTGTTTTACCAGACTATTAGAATTTTTAATTAAGTTAGAAAGTGGGATATTAAAGTAGAGCCAAATTCAGTATTGATACGTAGTTGAGAAACCTTGTATCTTCCTATATGAGATTGTTTTAATGTCTGGGCTGTCTTCTCTCTAATGCTGTGGCAAGGAAGGGGGTTGATTCTAGGATATTAACTTCTCAGTTCACTGTAATTTTTCGACGGGATATCGATTGGAAAACCAAATGGTTTCTCTACAATCAGAATTTGTGGCCATTTAAAATAGACACTAAGTGATGGGAAAACTCTGTCTTATACCTATTTTTTTAATTAATGATACTTTTCCATATAATATGTCCTTGAATCCCTAAGTTATCTTTTTACAGAGCTATGGTGTCAGCTTTTCCTGATATACTTTTTCATGGTTTTCCCTTTTCTTTCACAGGGCTCAAATGCTACTAGATCAGTACCGGAAAAAGTCCAAACTTTTCCGTACTAAAGTTCTCCTTGCTCCTCTGGGAGACGATTTCCGGTTCAGTGAATACACAGAGTGGGATCTGCAGTACAGGAATTACGAGCAACTATTTAATTACATGAACTCTCAACCCAATCTTAACGTGAAGGTAATGAGGGGGTCTTGATGATGTCTTTGAAGTTGAACCTCTATCTTTAAATGAGGCCCCAACACAGCATCCAGCATCTCTGCCCTACCTATGTCCCTGGAACTTGCTTTCACACACAGTATAAATTTACCATACCCTGTGGTTCCATTCCCAAAAGTCATCCTTTCTCCCCATGTGAGGACATTCAGTGCTTGGGGGTTAGAGAGGGAATGTGTATCTACTAAGTCACGGTTTCTTTTTTGGGGTGTCTGCCTTGTTTACAGCCTGAGAAGCTTACTGTTTCTTCTGGTGGTCTCATCCTTGTGATTTGGTGATGTGACTGGCTGTTACAAATGAGCATGTTATGAGTTTTACAAATATCTTGTGTTCAGAGAACAATACACTTGCAGTTTTCCTAAGTGAGAGATCTTGAAAAATAATTATTTGCTTGTGACTTTTACTGTTTTTTGTTTGTTTGCTTGCTTATTTTTACTTGTGGGCAATTTAAAATGTTCTGGAAAGAGCAGAGGTAGCGCTTGTCAACTCAGGGCCACCCTTGTTTCGGATGTGTCCTCCCGCATCCTTTGGGAGCAAAACTCAGGTCCCATGTTTCATCTGCAATATTTTCAGAATGCATCTCTAAATGTTTAAAGCTTTAGTCATAATATCATTATCATACCAGAAATTAGCAATGATCTAGTGACTTAAATGTGGATAGGCTGGAATTTCCTCAGTCCTTACTAAGACCAGTTTCAGTCTGACACATATATTGCATGCAATCAGCAAAGTCTTGTTTCAGATGCGTGTGGGGAAGTTCACCCGTGGACATGTTTGCCATAGTCATACATGCACCCACAGCACGTAGGCCCGTGGGAGGAAGTGCAGGCTCCTTGTAGAAAGTTTGAAAAATTCGTAATGAATCATAGTTTGTGTGGTAACAATTTAAATTCATTACGTAAACCTCTATAATGCCAAGTAAGTTCATTTCTTTTTATGTGGATTGACGTTTGACCTGCTTGTATGTCTGTGTGAGGGTGTCAGGTTCCCTGGAACTAGAGTTACAAAGAGTCGTCAGCTGCCATGTATGTGCTGGGACTTGAACCTGGGTCCTCTAGAAGAGCAGCCAGTGCTCTCAAACACAGAGCTACCTCCACAGTCCTCAATTTAAAAAAAATAATAAAAAAAATTCCCAAATATTTACAATTAAATTTTTTGCAAGGGTATGAAGTTGAGCAAAGAAAATATATTTAAGGAAGTCTGTATCCTCAAAAGTGAAGCACATCCATGATCAGAGAAGAGTATGTGAAGATCTAGATTAAATGCATCATTTTTATTTTTATATTTTTGTTTATTTTGTATGCATGAGTGTAGAGGTCAGAGGTTCACATTGAGTGCCTTCTTTGATCAATCCTCACCTTATTATCTCTCACTGAACCTGGAGTTTACATATGTGACAGCAGCCTGACCAATGAGTTCAGTGACCCACCTGTCTCCACCTCCCTGCTGTTGCTTTGTAGGTGAATGTCACTGTGCACGGCTCTCTTATGCGGGCGCTGGGGATCCAGACTCTGGTCCTCATGCTTTGTGGCCAGTGCTTTATCCGCTGAACCCCCTGAATGCATCTTATTTTAGGAATGATTTCTAGTCTAATTTCCTACTTGACCTTAAGTAATTAGATCATAATTTTGTTATTTTCCCTTTTCTTCTCTTGTATGCTCATTAAAGCAAATTTGAAAATAATTTAGTGACATATACAAAAAATTGTACAAAGTGTAAGTATGCAGAGTTTTTTTAATTATTATTTTAGTGCAATAGACTCCTTTGTATGCATCATCCAGCCTCAGGCTTAGGACATCACAACCAAAAGCAGCTTCTCTCAGGGCCCCTCCTACTTATCGCCAGCTGCTGCAGAAACACCCTTGAGTTCTCACTCCGTCCCTTGTTCTTGAGTTTCAGAAATGGAATCGCAAGTGTCTACCTGTTTTCTTTTAGATGGTGTTTGAGTCTCAGCCACCCTCTTCATTCCTTTTTAAAAAGTGACTTTCTTTTTTTTGAGATTATAATTGGATCGTTCTCCCTTCCTTCTCCCCCTTCACCCCTCCTATATACTCATCCTTGCTCTCTTTTGAATTCATGAACTCTTTTTCTATTGATTGTTGGTGTGTGTGTGTGTATACATACATATCCTTAAATGTAACCTGCTCAGTCTGTATAATGTTACTTGCGTGTATGTTTTCGGGGCTGACCATTTGGTATAGGTATTGGAAGACTGGTCTCGCTCATCACTCCTTCACTGCCTATAGTTCTTTGTGTAGGTTGAGGCCTCATGCTCTTTTCCCTGTCTGCTCACAGTTCCAGACACCTTAAGGTTCCTTGTCTCTGTGTTTCTGCCCCTGTGAGGCAGCTGCACATCATGGTTGGAAGGCACAGAAGAGAGATGCTGAGGGTCCCTGTTCTGCCTTGACGAGCACACCCAGTTAGCTGCTTCCTCTCCGTAGGTCCCACCTCCTAAAGAGTCCTTTACGCCTACTGTGCCAGCAAATAAGAACCCCTTTGGGGAACTCAGAACCAAACCAGAGTGATAGAGTTGGTCCCTTATTTTCCCTTTCCCTGGGCATAAGTCAGATGCTATTGTGTCTTTTCTTTTAGTGTATGGTATTGCACTATGTAATGGATTTCCCTGTGGTGTTTTTATACACATGTCAGGTGTTGAGTTTGTGCTATCCATATTAATCCCTACTCCTTTCTCATGAGCGTCTCTTTCTACTCTTGACAACGCCTCTTTCTGTTCCGTTTTTCCCATTTAGAGTCCACATATGAGAGAAAACCTTATGCTTGTTTTTCTGACTTTCTGAGTCGGAATGATTTCATTTGTCTGGATGATCTCCAGGTCCACCCATTTTACTGTATCCAGTATGGTCCTTGTTGGTGATGTTGTTCCTCCTCTTCCTTTCTCTCAGCTGAGTAATAATCCATTGTGTGCATGTGCCACATCCTCTTTTCCATTCATCCACTGAGAGTC
This sequence comes from Ellobius talpinus, assembly GCA_001685095.1. NCBI lineage: Eukaryota > Metazoa > Chordata > Mammalia > Rodentia > Cricetidae > Ellobius > Ellobius talpinus. The sequence continues at coordinate 8,796 of LOJH01012302.1, forward strand.
GTCTAAGCGGAATCCCTAACTTGACTACGGCAGATGGTACTGCAACAAACACACGCTTACAGGTTTCTGCATTGGACAGTGCCTTATTCCTCCAGGTTAAGCTCAGTGCGTTTCCTATTTAGATCCATAGTCACATCTGGAATAGGGTGCAGTGACCCCTGTGGGGCTGAGATCATGGTAGACTTATGTCTGTGACAGCGGCGGTCAACATTCCTAGTGCTGTGACCCTTTAATACAGTTCCTCATGTTGTGGGGACCCCAACCATAACATGATTCATTGCTACTTCATAACTGTAATTTTGCTGCTGATATTAATCATAATGTAAATATCTGGGTTTTCCGATGGTCTCAGGGACCCCTAAAAGGATCATTTGACCCCTAAAGGGGTCATGACCCACAGGCTGAGAACCACTGGCCTATGAGGATACACAGGGCTTTTGTAGTTCTCTCTCTCTCTCTCTNTATATATATATATATATATATATATAAACTCTATATATACATATATATGTAAACTCTCTAGTTTCTGAATAAAACAAAAACAAAACAAAACCAAAAAAGCCCAAAACATTGGTCTCGTGTGGATTGCATTGCATCTGTGGTTCTGGATGAGTGCAGATAACTTTTTGGTATTATGAATTTTATATATTCTGTGTATGAAATGCCATTGGCCTTTGTAGTTTAACCATATATCTCGTAGCCTTGTAGTAAGTGTATTTATTAACTCTAGCTGTGTGTGGATTTTAGCTGCATGCTGAGGGTTTGCCAGAGCCCATTTGTCAGGTTGAGCGCCTCCTCTGGTGTTTCTCGTTTTCACTGTTTCTTACGTTTTCTGTGAGTAGGTGCTGAGTTCTTTCAACTGTCCTTCTTGTATGTCCTCTGCGAGGTCTTCATGTCTCATCAGTGACTGGATAAGTGCCCACTGTGGAGTGTGGTGGATGCGCAGCGCTCCCCACGTGCTCCACTCTCCCTCCCACCTTACTGTCTCTTCAGGCCTTCTGTGGTCCTCTGTACCAACTGTGCAATCCTTGTCACTCTCACTGCTTACTGACACTCAGTTTCGAGGACGTCACTTTGTAAATGGCCTTTCCATTCTCTCACAAGAACTGAGGTCAGAAGTATGATCTGTGAGATGCCTTGTGGCCAAACATGTTTCTAGATTTCTGGAGCATTCTGCACCCTTCAGATCTTTACTGCTGTTCTGTCTACCTCTAGTTGAACTGCTCTTTGAATCCTTTAGCACTTTGAACCTTTATATGGTTTGGGGGTCTATAGACTTGTAAATCAAAGTAGTTCTTTAAACTGTTTAGGTAGGCACGTTTTCTCTTAGTTAAATTTGGGCTGTGGTGCAAGTCAATGAAGGAGTCAGTGGCACCCTCCACCCCCACGTTGCACTTGTGAGTACACCCGCGTCAGTGGCACCCTCCACCCCCACGTTGCCCTCATGAGTACACCTGAGTCAGTGGCACCCTCCACCCCCACGTTGCTCTCGTGAGTGCACCCTCTGTGCTCATGCCGACTTGGAAACTCTTCCTAAATACTTATTAATATTTCCTTTCCGCATAAGAAGTAATCACTTTCAGATATACGTGAATAATTAAAACACATCTCTTTTACACTTCCTCTCTTAGATTCAGTTTGGAACTTTATCTGACTATTTTGATGCACTGGAAAAAGCAGCTGAGAAGAGTGCCCAGTCCCTGTTCCCTGTCCTGAGTGGAGACTTCTTCACTTACGCCGACCGAGATGATCATTACTGGAGTGGCTACTTCACATCCAGACCTTTCTACAAACGCATGGATAGGACCATGGAATCGCGTCTCCGGTACTAGACCTTGAGATCACGCTATTTGTTCATCATTTTAGTCATCATAGCATTGTAGCAGTTCTGCATGCATCCTGTATGTGGTGCTATATTTTAATATAATTCCAGAGTTTTAATGCAGTCAGAATTTGTCCTTAGTATAGTCAAATTACCACACTTTTCTTCTTCTGAGGGAAAAGCCAGCTATGGAGTTGTGTTTGTTTCAGTTTGCAGCCCATATTTTTCTAAATAATTTTCCTGCGTCATTTCTGTTCTGTCTTCACATTGGGTTGTTATTATATGAGAAAGGCACATAGGGCTTCTCAGCAGCTGCAAGTGGGCCTATAAGTGCACACTCTAAAATGAGTATATTTTCTACGTGGGAGAACTTCAGAGGCGCCGTCTCAGCTCTGGTTTATTTTAAGTATCTTTCTATAGATAACAATTTTTCTGCTAGAAGAGAAAAATTTGAAAGAGATGAAAATTGATGGGGCAAGCAAATGATTGGTTGAATAAGTGAACTGATTGATTCTGTGGAAATGCCAGTAGAAAGCACAAGAGCATCAAACAGCATGTCAAGTGGAACCATCATTACTGGCAGAGTTTTGCATTTCTGTGATGTCCACTGTGATGTGAGAGCTGTTACACTCGAGCCCTGGAACTGTGGCCAATGTGGAGTCTACATTTCATCCACATGCCTGTAGCCATGTATGATCACATTAGGAAACTGGTTTTTGGTTGGTTGGTTGGTTTTTCGAGACAGAGTTTCTCTGTGTAACAGTCCTAGCTGTCCTGGAACTTGTTCTGTAGACCAGGCTGGTCTCTAACTCACAGAAACCCACCTGCTTCTGCCCCCAATGTCCTGGGATTAAAAGCATATGCCACCACCATTCGGCAAGAAACAGGTTTCTAAGAATCCAAGTCAGATGTTCTCAACATGGTATTTCCTTTTCAAAAAGAGTTTTTTGCTTTTATTTTTATGTATACATGTGTTTTGCTTACATGTATGTATATATGTGCATCACATGTGTGCCTGATGCCTGTGGAAGCCAGAAAAAGATATCAGGTTCTCTGGAACTGGAGTTACAGGTAGTTATGAGCTGTCATGTGGATGCTGGGAACTGGGAACCAAACCCAAGTCCTTTTAGAAGAGCAGCTACTGCTCTGACCACCCATTGAGCCATCTCTCCAGCCCCTCCAAGCTGAGTCTTACTATTAAAATCAAGTTAGTTCTTACCCATCCTCTTTCATGTGTTAGTGTCTTGTCAGTACATTTTAGAAAGACATTTTTTAAAAATCATAAATTTCTTTAAGAAAATATCTCAGGTATGATAGAAGAGTTTTTATATTATCATATATTTATTACACGTATTATGTTTATACTCTTATAAAATAGTTTTCATGCATTGAACAAATATCCATAAAGTAATATCTGCTATTATAAATTTTTGAGGATAAGATGTAAAAATGATAAATAGTATAAAGATTTGTACCAATGAATTAGTGGCATTTAAGTGTTGCTTATTTTCTAATGGCAGAGAGTTATGAATATCTTAATTGATGAAATATATTCAAGCACAGTGGTTATGACTAAAACCATATTTTTAAATTATGTTTTATGGCAAAGCAAAAAGTACACAGTAGTTTTGAATTTCTGAGTCTATTAATTTATGTAAAAACAAGCTTATTATCTGGCAGTAATATTCCATTCTCATCTGTAAAGTGTAGATAAAAATATAAAGGTATAAGTCAGGCAATAGTGGTGCATGCCTTTAATCTCAGCACTCGGAAGCAGAGGCAGGGGAATATCTGGGAATTCAAGGCCAGCCTGGTTTACAGAGTGAGTGCCAGGACAGGCTCCAAAGCTATGCAGAGAAATCCTGCCTCAAAAAATTAAAAAAAATAGAGAAGTATAAAGAAGAAAACAGATCTGATAGTCTAATATAGTGCTATAGTGTTACTTAAGTGTTTGAAGCTCTCAGTTCAGCTCCTAGCACACATTACACACAAGGGAGAAGAATCATTTCAAAATCTTTAGTGGAATATTTTGAGATAACCCTATAGTGCCATGTTCGCAACCTGTGGGGTGTGACTCCCAAGGGGGGTTGCATATTAATATCAGATAGTTATGTTATGATTTATAACAGTAGCAAAATTACAGTTATGAAGTAGTAACAAAATAATTTTATG
>LOJH01012302.1:12845-23851 GCA_001685095.1 Ellobius talpinus
GATTTGTCTACTCTGACCTGCTCATTCCCATGGCATGAGTCTGGAAAAGAAATTTGAAATGGTTGTTATTTATCTTTTCCATATTTTTACAATTTAGATAGCTCATAACTTTTTTACAAAAAAAGGACTTCTAATATGTACTTTTTTCTGAATATTGATACATTTTTAAGATGCCTTTATCCATTCTCTTTAGCTTGTTTGTTATGTAGAACCTTCTTAAGCCTTTTGGTCCACGTTGCCTTTAAAAAACATTTTAAAGTAAACCTGTTTTGAAGACTGTCTTCAAACCATAAGCTTGCATTCTTGTCCCAAAGTCTTTAAAACATATGAAAAAGACAGATACAGTACTTTGTGCCAGCACCTAAGAGGCCAAGGTAGGAGGATTTTCAGGATTTAGAGGCCATTCTGGGCTACAAAGTAGAAACTGACCTTGAAAAACAAAACAAAACCTGAAAAGAAAATTCGCTTACTGTTGGCAGAGGCCACTCATTCGTTCCCGGCTGTCCAGATCCAAAATAATCACTCAGAAACTATGTTATTCGCAATATTGTTTGACCAATAGCTTAAACATATTTCTGGCCAACTCTTATATCTTAAATCAACCTATTTCTTTTAATCTGTATATTGCCATGTGGCTGTGGCTTACCACCAAAGTTCAATTGCATCTGTCTCTTGCAGGTGGCTACATGGCTTCTCTCTGACTCTTCCTACTCTCTCTCTATATCTTTCAGCTTGGCTTTACTCTGTTAAGCCTCCTACATCAACTTACAACAACTGTGTTACTTTCTTTTTGTGGTAGTTGGTCCTCGTAGGCTCATAGATTTGAATGTTTGGTTCCTAGTTGGTGGAACTGTTTGGGAAGAATTGGGGTGTGGCCTTGTTGGAGAAGTTATGTCGCTAGGGGATGAGCTCATACCAGGCCTAGTCTCTCACTCTACCTGCTTTCATTTTTGTCGCTGTGTTATGTACAGTTGGACCTACCTTCCACCAATGGGCTCTGGCTTCTTTCCAGGGTCATTGTAAACACAGTAGTCATTGGTGATGGAGAACTTAAATACATTAACTAGATATAGAAAAAATTTATCATTAGTATCGTCTGTTTAACGAATTAACATTTCTTTTTAACATTATATTTGAAAATCATCAGTGAGCTAGGCATGGTAGTGTATTTGTTAAACCCAGCACCAATGGGGCTAGTGGTGGGTGTGGGCAGAGACAGGTGGGTCTCTATGAGTTCAAGGCTAGCCTGATCTACATAGTAAGACCCTGTCTCATCTATAAAAGCAACAGCAACAAAAGCATCAATGATTTTAAGCAAATGTTTGCTTCAGAAAATATATTAATGACTCTTTTATGCACTTAGGACTGCGGAAATTCTTTATCATTTGGCCTTGAAGCAAGCTCAGAAATACAAGATAAATAAATTCCTCTCGTTACCACACTACACAACACTGACAGAAGCCAGAAGGAACTTAGGACTATTTCAGCATCATGATGCCATCACAGGAACTGCGAAAGACTGGGTAGTCGTGGATTATGGTACCAGGTAATGTAATTATCGAAACACAGATTCAAGTAAAGTCTTTTTAACTTGAGTCATACCGTTGTATACGTGTGTGTGTGTGTGTGTGTGTGTGTGTGTAGACAAAGCTGCTTGTGTATAACAGATCACATACATAGTGTTATTTGTTCTATATCTTCCTATAGCTAACCATCACCAATTTCCCAGAACTCTGAAAGCATCATGGTAGCCGCAGCTCCCACCTTCAGTCTCCAGATGTTAGGCACTGTCTTAAAGGCAGTCCTGCTTTCTCCTGAGTACAGCTTGACCTTCGAGGTTATCTTCTTTATGAGGCAGCTCAGTCGTGTCTTCTTTCACACCCGCTTGTTCGTGGATGCTTGACATATTCTTAGAGGGACACCAATAGGAACGTGCAAGACACGAGGGTAGCAAGGGAGGGTGGAAGAAGTCAGTTGTGTATGGTTGATGTCAGCAGTTGGAAGTGAGAATGGTGGCTGGGGCATGGAGTAAAGGATCTTCCTCATGGAGGGTCTCAGACAATCGAGAAAGCAGGTACTCAGTTACTTAAAGAATTTTTAGACTAAAGACTATTGAAGAATTAGAAACTGTGTGTACACTGTAGCTTGGAAAGGCCATCTTTCTAACGAGTGCTTCCCAGCAGTGGAAAGGCTGACCTTCAGTGTTGGAGACCTCTATCCTCGTGCCAGTCTGGATAACCAGGCATGGGGATCGATCTACTCAGGGAGGGTTTCACATTGGAAAGGACAGCTTACCCATTGTCTTACTATGTGTCGACTGTTGTTTCTTCTGATTTTCTTACCGTTTCTTTGCTGTGCAGGGATGTGGAATCCAGTGGTAGGGAGTGTGTCTACCATGCACGGGATCTGTTAGTGTAATCCCTTGTGCTACAAAATGCACATAAAAGATGCTATACTTTGTAATATCTTAAAATCATCAGACATATGCTGTGATGTTCTTATACATTTGAAACTTGACTTGTTTTGTAACTATTCCTATAGGTGAGATGTCTGTGGGTCTAAACAATTGGTTTGCCGTTGACATTACTAAGGGCTAAAGTTTTTAGTTACAATATTTTAACTGGTTTTCTAGAAACGAAGAGGAAATAGATTTTTCTTAAAGGCTCACTACTGACTCGAGTCCTTCAAAAAGTATGTCTAAGGTAGCATCTTGCATATCTTCTCAGTTTTCATGAGAAACCCGTTTTCCTGAGTGTATTCTGTACGGAGGTTGAACTGGCATTAGTGGCAGCGTTGTCTGTTTTTCTCATAAAAAGCAGGTGGAAAGCAAGGTCAGTACCTGCTTGTCCTTGTTCTTGCCTATGACTTATGGAGGATTTCTAAGTAAGACTTGGACTCACAGGGCTGCGGGTAAGCCATGCTCCTGCTCTACCCACTTGCTCTATGTGGCTGCTATCAGACACTGAATTTTTGTCCACTCTCTGTCTCTTGTCTTTTGTAGGAGGCCAGCCCTAGGTACCCAGTGTGGGTTCTGATACTTGAGCTTAATAAACCAGGCCTGTGCAGCACTGCCTATTAGAGGGGGTGGAAAGACACAGTCATTTTCAAATTGTTCTTGACATTTGTGAATTTACTCTGCCAGTACTTCACACTTCAACTGAGAAGTCGTAAACAATTATCAAGTCATTAGCACAGACACTTTGAAGAAAGAGATTTCAAAACACATGTTAAGAGAATTAGAGACAAAGAGGCAGCTAGCACTGGCACTTTCTTACACTCACACTGTTGACTGCTGTTCATTCAGATGTTGGCAGGCATGTCCCTGTGAACAGTCGTGCGAGTGATGGACTGATGGCTACTAAGAGCGATTCCAAGCAGGATTAATCCTGCCCTGTTTATCTTCATGTCATATTTTAGAAGTCTGTAGATACCTCAGTCAGTATACCAGCTCCACGGTGCCCAAGGGATTCAGTCCCTTCTGACCTCTTTCTCTTTCCCCAGGGTGAGCCTGAGAGCTGTGCTCTCAGCAGTAGCTAAATATTTGCCTATTTGTTATTTTTTTTCTTTTGTTAAACAGGGTTTCTCTGTGTAGCCCTGGTTTTCCTAGAATTCTCTCTGGAGGCCAGGTTGTTTAAGATGGAGAAAGAAAATGCCCCGTGGCTGATTTGAGGGTTAATTTTAATCATAACATGAAAAAAAGGAAGTTTCCTGGGGCAGGAGGATGGATATTTAGTGTCACATGTCGATAACGCAGCTTATAGAAGGGAAGAAGTCAGTTATGTAAAGATTTAAAGGTCTTTCAGCTTTCCCTATGTTCTAATTACAGTAGCAGGAGAAAGCTAATTAATTGCAAGGTGAGTGTGAGCGTCCAAATGCAGAGATGAAACTGTTGACCGACAGGCACGATGGCAGCTGTTCAAACACAGCCATGACCATAAATGGAAAAGCTGTGTTCCCCAAGTGCATGTTCTCTGGACCATGTTCTGTATTAATAGGCTGAACTCGTGTTAAGATGTTCGAGGCACTGAGAAATCTCACATTGATGAGAGTTTTAAATGTTTAAATTTCGTTCTGCCCCGTATCTCTTGAACTTATTTACTGGGCTTCGTTTGGCTCTGTTTTAATCAGGGCAGCTTTGCATCTATGAGGAGTGTTTGTGGGAATGCTCCATTCTACGTCAGTGCCGATCTCATTAGGACGCCGGGAGTGTATGGGATAGATGCAAGCATCAATGGTGCCTTTAGCTCACTTTAATTAGGACTGTTTAATATGCTGTGGTCCATGTTCGGCTTAAGCTGTCGTCGCACATGACTCTACAGCTGTCTGATAAAGATAGCCATACAGCTACTAGAAACAAGCGTGGGTTGAAGGAATTATTTCCTTAACTAAACTACCTTCAGTCATCTGGTCTTTAGTCTGTTGAGAACACCTAATACCAAGGGCAAACATGGCATGCCGAGAAATTTATCTAGATAATGGTATGAACTAGAGCCCATAAGATTTTATTTTTAATGTTATAGATTTACTATGTAAGTCTATTTAATTAATAATACTGATCATGTACACTTAAGGTTTTATGTTCTGCCATAGGAAGTTGGCATTTTGTTTTTTTCTAATTGACTTAGAGATTTTTGTTTGTTTTGAGACAAAGCCTCTGCACTTCAGGCTTGAACTCACGCTATATTCCTGACTGGTATCAACTTTGTGATGATTTTACTGGTCCAGCTGCATGCCGAAACCATGTCCAGTGTTTTTTATAAATGTTTGCTGCTGTTGTAGAATGCTAACAAACATGTTTTAGCACACAGATACCAGGTTGTTCCCTGTAGTAGAGAAAGCAATGGTTGATTCTGATTTTATGAGCACAGTAGGTCATTCTGATCAACTGACAGGGTTGGCAAAGCTTATTTGCAATTTCTGCATCAAGTGTTTGTTTAAGGATGCTTGGTCCATAAAACCTTATGCAAGCCTGGGTTTGGAAAATTACAGAGAATTCACACCAAGTCCTTTCCCTCGGGGTTGCCTCAGCAGTTACAGGTGGTTTATTGAGAGGATACCCCAGAGCCCGGAATCAGTGGAGTCTTGACTCTGCATTTGTTTCTCAGACATAACATAAAACTTGAGTGTAGTTACTAATGTCAGTGCCCAAGCAAAGCAACAAGGATGAAGACCATCCCATCATTCAGATCTGTGAGAACTCTTCTTCGTAATTGTCTTAAACAAGAACATGACATAAATCCAACCAGATATCACTGTTAGTTCTTGGGAACAGCTTACTTACAGATTGGATAGTCTTGCTAACCTAGAGTTAATAGTGGATTTCCTTTTGCAGTTCTATTAACACTCAACTTTTTTCCCTCCTGGGATGAAGAAATAAATAATTGCTGTGTAATATATTCTTTTGTAGCTTTTGGAGTAATCATGATAGATATACTTATGTGGCATGTTTGTAAGCATTTTGAATAATGAGTGTGATTTGAATATGTCCAGGAGAGCTTTATTTTAGCTGAACCAGTTTTATTTACTGGTGGAATCTTCTGACTTAGCATTTCCCCCTTAGTATTTAATTCTATAGGAAAACAGAGAGCTAGTTCATTATAGAATCTCTATGTATTTAGCCTTGTGAAGATAAGATGAAAATGGTGGTGGCTTGGCCATTGTTTTCAAAATGAAAATACGCAGAATTTTGAGTTCTCAGACTAATACAATTTTGCTTTACAGACTCTTTCAGTCACTAAATTTTTTGGAGAAGATAATTGGAGATTCTGCATTTCTCCTCATCTTAAAGGACAAAAAGATGTACCAGTCTCAGCCTTCTGACACTTTCTTGGAGATGGTTAGTTGATTTCTTCTATGATTGCAAAAACCATTTGATTCTTTTGTTCTTGGATTAGAAAAGTGACGAGAAGCTCCGTTAAAATAACATTAAAATATTAAAATTGTTTTGTCCATTATTTAAAGAATTTTTATCACTTTGTATAAATGTCTGCATATTCAGCCATCTCTTTTCTATAGGTGTGTTTGCATTAATTTCTGTCTGTAATTCATTCTGCCTAAATCTTAGCATGAACTTATTTCAAAGTAGACAAAATAGACTTTTTGAACACTGTTTCATTGTAAATTAACCGGGCATTATAATTAATCATTCCTCTTGGCTATAATTAGAAACCACTTGATACTTGATTTTTTTTCAGCCCCTAATCTGCTTCTGATAAAACTGATTTTGAGTGTCTTTTTGGTGTCAGGATAGGTTCATTGAATACTGCGGACAGTGCAGAGGTGTGCATATTGACCGTACAGAACTTAAGGAATTAGGAGACTAGCTATCTGTCTCCGCCAGGACCTCTGAGGGCCTTGGAAGTTTTCCTAGTTCATTTTCAGCATCTGTGAATAGGGTGGTGGTATCTGCCTTGGCTCGGGCCGGTATTAGGGGAGCAGGAGAGTCAATAAAAGGTGCACTGAGAGGGACATGCTGCTCCTCATCCAAGAAGAGTCATGAAGAAGATGGCTGAGTACCACCCTCTACACATCCTCTTGACAACATGTATATTTACAATTGTAGCTTACGTATCATTGGTATCTTTTATGACTGTTGGGATTTGGAATGTTACATGCAATTTGAATTTACACATCTGGAATTAGAGATGCAGCTTCAATATTTTCTTAAACGGCTGCTTGTAATCAAGTCATGATTACAAATTTTCATTTTAAGGTGAAAAAAAAAACACAAGAAGTGGATTTGTATTTCCCCAGGATGTGAGATAAAGAATGCAAAGATTTGGGGGAGAATTTTTCTAGCCTCGGGTTTACTTAGTTAGAAAATGGAGCAATCCATTGTGCCATTGTAGACTGTGTAATGCTTGTTGTGTTTAGGTTTGATACTCTCGTCTCTCTGTCTCTCTTTGTCTGTGTATCATCTCTGTCTGTCTGCCTCTGTGTGTGTCTCTCTCTTTCTCTCACACACACATATACAAATTAGGGTTTGCTTTGAATTTTGGCATGCTTCCTATATCTTGAAAGAGAATCATTGTCCCCATATTGTGATTCCTTCCAAAAATTTTGTAAGGTAGTATTGGATAGCTAATTTCAATGCTTAGTTTTTAAAAGTTAAATTTAAAAATATGATGCCTTTCTTACAGGACACGAAGCAAATTTCACAAGATTCTCTGCCAAAAAAAACTGTGATACAACTGAATGCACAGGAGCCCAGGTAAATCTATAATTCCTTGTAGATGTTTGCCACTTCCCTAGCAATCCTTGTTTCTAGGCTCAGACCTTCATTCAACACATACTTTAAGGAAGTTTTTCTTTAAATCAATTATGTGTTTTTTTCCTGAAGAAATGGGTTTTCTTCCATGACAGTTATATTCAGTGCTCAGAACTAACTTGGTACAGTGATTACTGTGTTTATGATTGTAATATTTATATAAATGGAAGTCAGGGGATGGGAAATAATGTAGCTTGTGATCCAGGTATTTCCTTATCTTTGTAATGCTGTTTTTAGATTATTGCATTTTTGCATTGATCTTCCTTGAAGTGTCTTTGTTTTCATTAATCCCAGATCCTAAGTATTTTAAAGGAAGAGATAATCTAATAACTGGCAGATCACAGTTTCTTCTCTTCCATTTTTACTGGAAAACTAACCTGTTTCTCCTCAGACTACAACATTGTTGATGCATACTGAAGTAAACGGTCAGGTTGTTTATTAAATAAAAGCCAGGATAACTTGTGGCTGCCTTCAAGTTAAAGAAGGGCAGCTGTTTGCGTTGGTCCTCTCTCACCCTCTCTGTTTCCTGATCAAGTATCCATCAGTTACTACCCGTGAGCCTGTTGTATTTTTTCATAACATAATTTTTAAATTTTAATTGAGAAACTTAGTGTCATCTCTTTCAAGTTGAAGACTAAAATTTTTTACGATTGATTCGTGATTTTCAGTTAAGTATGATTTATTAAAACTGTGGAACATAAATGCAGTAACATTAGAAACCGTCTGCAGTGCTAGTGAAGTCGAGGTTTTGATGAGGCGCTCGGCAAATCCATGGTTGTCTGAATTCTTCTGTAAGTAGAGACCTTTGCAGCTTGTTGCGAACAAGAAATAGGGTTCTTTACTTTCTGGGGTACTCAGAAACTCTGCTGAGCTCATTAAATCTTTTACTGCCAGCTCATAGTGTGGAAAGATAACAGCATCGGAAGAAGCATCAATTATAAAACATTTCCTTTGTTTTAAAAGAAATAATGTTTGTATTTGTGGGTAGGTGTCTGCTTCTTAAATATTGTATAATAATAAGCTATTTGGCTTTAATAATCATAGTAACTTTTTTTCTATCTCCTGTTTTGACATGGAAGATCTTTTGTTTGCTGGCCCTAAGGATGCTAAGTACTTCAACAAGTGATGGTGACAGATGTCATTGATGCTCTCCCTGTTTGCATGTTGTTGTGGGTTGAGGCAGGCTGGGGTCTCAGCAGGTCAGAGGGAGAGCCTGTGCCTTGGGCAGGGCATAGGTCATTTAGCCTTCCCTAAGCTGGAGGAAGAAAGTTAGAGCACAACCGTTATAGTGATGGAGACGGGTTTACTTACGGATTAGCACAGATGAAATTTTTAAGGCTTCTGGTCAAATATGCCCCTGAGCAGCTCATATTTAAGCAATGTTTTCATCTTCTGCCATCTTTTCAAGTACGCTCCTGCCAATGGTCAGTGCGGCCTCTTCTGTAATTTGATTGTTGGGTTCTGTTTCTGTCTCTATCTGTTTTGTTTCTTATGTTTTAAAATCTAGTTTTTACTTGGTAGCTACAAATTACCTTAGTTATTGATATGCTAGTAAAATCACCTGTGAACTAAAAGAATGACAGCGGCCTTTAAAAAGTACTCAACAGTTTTCCTTAGCTGGTCAGGCAAGTTAAATAGCACTTCTGGGTCTTTAAACAGAAAGTTTAGAACTGTGGTGCTGAGAGTTTCTCATAGTCTTTGAGGATCTTCTAGAATGTTCTTGAACATAATTTTAAGTTCAGTTCTCATTTGAGTAGCAAATTATTAATGTAAATAAACCAAACATTCACAGTGCAGAAGATGACACACAGAGAGTGAAAAATATTCTTATTTGTAGCTATAATACAGATGCATTTGGTAGAGGTGAGCAGTTACATGTAGGATTAATATTATGGGGGTGATTAGGAAAGGAATTCTAATTCCTTAGGGAATTGATAATGTAAAAAAAGTAAGAAGAGTTCTGATACAAACCTATAAATTTTAAGTAATGCATACAAATGGATTTGCTCATGCCGTTGGTGTTGTTAATTATGACTATGACCTAGTACCGTTTACTTCATATTCAGAAAGTAGTGCAAGTGACAGCACACTGCTGATGTGTGTGGTTAATTCCCAAGGATTCCTGAGCAATGATAAGAATTACAGTGTAGGAACCCAAGGAGTGCTTGAGTTCAGAAAGAATTTTTTTTCTTTCTCTTTCTCCTACCCTCAGTTTTCTAAGAAAATGGACTATAAAGACCCCTACTAGAAAGTTTAGTGTCTTGTACAACACCGATAGTGCAGGGTGTGTGTGTAAGTCAGGTGACATGAAGACTGAGTTCCTTCTATTCAGAAAAGACAAGAATTAATTTCACTGTCACTCAGGCCCGGAGGCCACTTTGACCATAAAGGCAGCTTCTCTCTTGTCAGGTGGATTTTCTGAAACATCACTAAGAATTAAAACAAATTCATAAACCCGAGAATGGGAAATCTTCAAGTTAAATACTTTGTTTTGCTTCATTTTTGATGTTGTAACAGAAAAGTAGGTTGACTGAGCTTTAACGACCATGAGTTTAAATGGTTCATGCTCCAGAGGTTGGAAAGTCCAAGGTGGAGCTGCTGCATCTGAAGAGAGCCTCCGTGCTGACTCATCCATGGTGCCGAGTCAGCCCATGGTGGCAGTGGGATCCCAGAAGTAGTTGAGTGGCGGTAAATGCATCATTTTATCAGGAGCTACTTTCAGTTAATGAGCCCATTCCTCTGATGGAGCAAGTCCCAGATTACCTAACCACATCTTCAGGGTCTCAACATTCAACACTGTTTCTTACTTAGTACAGGAAAATTCAAACCATGGCAGGTGATTTTAATTTGAGATAAATTTATTTAAACTTTTACAAATTTACCTGTAAGAGGTTTTAATTTTTAGTAAGGCATTTCTTGCCAAATAATCTTTCTCCTTTTTCAATTTCTTCCATTCTTCCCCCTTTTCTGTCTTTACTTCCTCTCTTCCTTTAAAAGGAAAGGGAAGGAAAGAGGGAGGGAGAGACAGAGGGAGAGAGAAAGGGAGAGAGATAGAGGAGGGTAGGATTAACTTGACACAGAAATCAATGGTTTGGATGCTTCAGAATATCAACAGGAATAAAAATTACCTAATGCAGACAAGGCCCTCCTTATTGGCCTTGCCCTTTGCGGGTTGAAGGATCCTTCCTTGGTACCTCCCACACTCTTAGTTAACATCCTTTGGTTATCTACACATGTGCTTTCTTTATGGATTCCAATCTGCTAGATGGCGTTATTCTCTTTCTTCTCTGTTCTGACTACGGAATTCATTTTGACCTCACCTTTGTTCATTTCTTATATTTTGTGAATGTAAAGTCTCCTGACTTTTACCTCTGCTCTCCCTAACATCAATCTCCTTTCACCGCCCTGGTTCTCAGCTGCTCCATCTCCTTCCACCGCCCTAGGTCTCAGCTGCTCCATATCCTTCCATTGCTCTCGGTCTTAGTTGCCCTTTATGATCTGCTTGAATGACTAGTCCTCTTGCTCTTTTCTCTCCAGCCTCCTATAGTCGTTCTTTATTTCCTGCAGGTATTGGTGGCAGGAATTCAAATATGGCGCTCTCAGAAAATTCCTGTTAGCATTCTCAAGGAAATCCATGGCATGTGTAGGAAGTATGACAAATACTTGTTTTAATAATCTGCTTAACAAAAAAAACAGGGCTGGAGAGATGGCTCAGTGGTTAAGAGCATTGCCTGCTCTT
>LOJH01012303.1:9063-30582 GCA_001685095.1 Ellobius talpinus
GAGAGAGAGAGAGAGAGAGAGAGAGAGAGAAGGCAGCCAAGCGGTCTGTTTCCTCATTGTGCTGGACTGTGTGTTCTTGAACTGTAAGTCAGCACAAACCCTTTCTCCCCCAAGTGACTTTGGCAGGGCATTTTATCTCAGCAACAGGAAAAGAAGGGAAGACACCTGGTGTTCTGACCTCTACGCAAGACGCGGTACTAACTCAGATGGGACCTGATTGCCTGTGACAGGCAGAAAGGGCAAAGGGGACAAAGCTGGCTTTCTTTCCTGTTTTTCTGTTTTTGGGGGGTAGTAACTCTAATAATCAGCAGAAACCAGATTCTTTCTCCTGAAATGGTGAGTAGAACCCCCTGCCCTGGCTGGAGCCGAGACTTCCTGTGTTCATTTCTCTCAACAGGTCCTAACTTTGGGATCCTATTTAAGAACAACTCAGAGAGAAGGCCAAACCCTTCTCTGTCTCTAGTCAGGGTGCTGGTCTAGCCTTCCGTACTGCCAGGAAGAACTTTAAAGCCCAGATTTCAGCCCCCCTGAGGCTGATGCCCCCCCACACCATCGACTGTGCATCAGGTCCTGGGTGTCTAGGGGGTTCTCTCTGAGGGTAGGCATTCAGGTGGAGGCTCCCCTGGACTTGCTGGCCACTTGAAACCTTGTTTGATTCAGTTTGGTTGGTTAGGTTTTTGATAATGGGTACCTCATAGGTTGGGGTGAGTTTTCTCATAGGAAATTAGGAAAGGTTTATGCGCATGCGAGCTATGACCTATGATTTACCTTTTGCACCACTTTCATACTGAAAATAAAATAGACAGAGACCATGATGCCCCATTTCAGAAGGGAGCTTAAGTACATAATTTTGAGTCCTATGAAATTGTCAATATTTGTTCATTTCTTGACCTATAAAAACAGCAATTTCATGCTAGTCAGCCTGATAAAACATGATCTACTGAGTCATCCCTTTAGAGACTTACATCCTGTTGTAACTGTGAATTGTTCTGTTGTCCTCCTCTGTCTAGTTCCGCAGAGGAGCGGGAAGACAGACACCTGGAGCTTTCTTTTCCATTGTATTATTTTGCTCTCTTTTCACCTGGAATTTACTCAGTAGCACGCTCTGCACAGCGCTGGAGGGGCACATTCTGTTAACCAGAAATCCCCTATAGAATCTCACAGATTTGTTCATTTTTGCCTTCAGTCGTGTCAATTGATTTGATAATTGCCTGGGAGACATACACAGGCATACAGACACACAGAACAAATGTCGGGCCGCAAGATTTTTTTTTCCTCGACAGTAGGATGAAGATGTTTTAGTTACTGGAACTCAAATGTCACCTGGAAGAGTAAGAGGAGGTACTGGCGAGAAAGAGAAAGGAATGGAGATGGCGCGGCGTGGGAGGCAGGTGGCCCCTACCAAGTGTGATGACTCCCGAATATGACAATAAATCACGGCAGGAATCAATCTGTCGGGAGGCTACTGCTCTGTGCTGATAATGCATCAATCAATAGTTAATGTTTACACTTTAATTAATCCACACACGGGAAGCATTCTTTCAGTGACAAAAATAAAGGGATGAGAAATAAAACACCTTTTATATCAAGGAGCCGCCTGTCTGGTGGCTTTGATTGGAGCTGTCATTGATCACTGGGGGTCTCCAGCCTTCTGGCTGCATTTGGATACCAAGCTAATGTGGGGGAGGGGCACAGGGGTGTCAGAATTCAGCCCGGGGAGAAGGTGACATCCTCAGAACTGCTGCAGAGCATGGATTCTGGCACTGGCAGCACAGACCCAGAGACAGTATTGGATTCTAAGCATCGGTGGCGTTTCCCAGAGGAGACTTCCGACCACAGATGACAATCTATTACTCTAGTGGGAGCAGCATGATGAACCTTAATATGAAAGCGTATGAGAAGAAGGGAAGTGGCCAAAGAAAGAGACGTCTTCACTGTGGGGGTTGGGGTTCAGTCAGAACAGAACAATCTTTTCAGACTTGTCTATCAGACAGGACGAGGGAGCCAGTGTGCACCCACTCACCGCAGGCTAGGGGTGTTGAAAACCCACTTCCTCCCTCTCCTGAGGTCAGAAAGGCTCCTGCAGCATCATCTCCTCTTTCCAGCAACATCAGCAGCCATGTTCAGTGGAAAAGGGGCGCACCTGTCAAATGCCGCTGCCACACCAAGTCAGGAGAGTAATGACTGACATCCACCGATTGTGAAGTGTTTGAAAACAACTCCAATGCTTTTAGGCCCAACTGTTTCAATTACTTTCCCCCATCGTATCTGGCAATCCAGCCCTGTCATTTCTCTCCATGCCGGAGGAGAGGTGCTGTCAGGGCACATGTGCCCGTTTATGGTATGCTGCTGTGACAAGTTATGGGGACTTTACAGAGGTTGGCTAGCCCGAGTTCTAAAGGCTTAAGAGCGTGGAGTTGCTATGTGAGTAGTTCTGGTGAAAGCCCAGAGCATCAAGACACAAGCGAACTTACGGACTCAGACCCGTAATCCCAGTACTTGGGATGCCGAGGATCACTACAAGTGTGAAGTCAACCTGGGTTTGCAGAGTGAGCTCTAGGCTAGCCTGGGCTATAGAGTGATACCTTGTCTCAGAGCAAAACCTCAAATAAAACAAAAACCCCAAGAAAAATCACACCAAACAAATCCTCACACCCCTCCAAAACCAACCAACCAAACAAACAAACAAAAATCAAACCAAACCAAATCAACCAAACAACAATCTGGTTGACCAGTTAACCAATCAACTGGAGAGAAAAAGAAGTAGCCTGCAAGTGCTGGGGAATGCACTCCCAAGAGGAAAAAAGTATATTCCTGGCAAGGACCCAATTACCTGTCCCCAGGCCCCAGTGCCTACAGGCTCCAGACCACCCTGTCACCACCACAACCTACTTCTAGCACATGACCTTTAGGGGGTCAAGTCATGAAGCAGTTTAGAGGCCACGAGTGAACTTCCTAGGACAAGGTGTTCTCTGAGACCCAGAGACACTGAGGCTGATAGAATGGCCTGTAGATTCACATCATTTTTTTTGTTTTGTTTTAGAGACAGGGTTTCTTTGAGTAGCTTTGGAGCCTATAGACCAGGTCTGTCTGCTTCTGCCTCCTGAGTGCTGGTATGGGATTAAATAATGCACAACCACTGTCTGGCTTTTCTTTCTTTTTTTTCACCCTTTCATCTTTTCTTCCCTCCTTTACCAGACCTGACTATCTCTGAGCCAAGCAAATTCTCCCCGTGACTCAGTTCTTACACATTTGTACAGTCTACTTTATAACGCAGGAATCACATTGTACCCCACTAGCCCAAAACAGCTAGAATGATATACTAAAGTTGATTCGTGCAGAACACAAATTACAGTCATCCAGTGCAGACTATTAATCTCCCTTCTCTTCCACATTTTAACTGTATGTGACCCTCCCTAGTTCCCCTGCAGCTTACTACATTTATTCCCCTGGCTTGCATTGTTGACCGTATTTCTAATTGGATGGGTAGAATTGAAACGTTTTAAAGCTGCTGGTAGAGGAAGCTGGCCTAGTTTTTATCATTCTGAGTCTTAGAGACTGTTAGGGAGTCTTTGGCTACAAATAGTAGCCTGGACTTTGCTAACTGTTCAGTTGGAATCTAGTTCCAGCCTCATTTCCCCATTCTAAACCCTGCCCAGATGTTCGGCTGCGAACCCAGCCAGATTCCTCCCATTCTAGACCCCATCCCTTAGTAAGCCTGTCAAGGGTCAGCTACCCCCCTCCCCGGAGCTGCTCAAGACCATGTCTACAGGTATGTAAGACCCGGTCACTAGAATTTCCATGTGCTCTCTCTCATGCCTTCCTGAGAGTCACCTGGGAGTTGCCACTCTGCTTTGCTTTGCTCTGTTTATTAAACTTGCATTTATTAATTTGGCTGGATTTGGCTTATGCATTGGTAGAGGAACTGTCTACCAGGGATTTTTCAACATACTTATCACTAACAAGTGAAAGAAAGGAACCAAGAGAGGGTTACTGGCTGGCCCACGGCATCTCTGGTGACCTCAGTAAAATGCACTGAGCACCTGCGGTGTGGCAGGCTCTTGGTAAAACCAGAAGCCCTGCAATGTAAACTCTCTGTCTAGTCAATGTCTTCTCTTCTTGCACCCCTTAGCACCAAGGTGAAATGCTTTCCTTGTCTATACACTCTTTACATTGTGCGAGAACCTCTTAGGGACATTTTTTTAATCCGGTTATTTGCAACTCGAGGTGACTTTACTTCTTAGAAGGCACTTGGCAGTGTCTGGAGTTGGGGTGGGAAGGAACCACAGATCATCTCTTAAGTAGAGACAGAAGGACTCCAATGTAGCCTGCAGTGCACCTGGCGACTTCCCGTAATAATGTGTTCTCCACTTCAACATCTTCACAGTGTCAGATTTTAGGATCTCTGTTTTGATCCCTGTTTCCTCCCTAGGGAGGCACTGCCAACTATAACCCAAGCATTCATCCAGGAGAACAGGGATGCTGAAGATGATTAGTCCCATGCATCCATCCAGGAGAACAGGGATACTGAAGAGGATTAGTCCCATGCATCTTGCAGCCCCTCCTTTTGGTACCCAGCTCTGCCCATGCCCAGTGATGCCCTGTATTGATGTAGTTCACACACACACACACACATCCACACCCACACACACACCTTTCAAAGTTCTCCCTGGAGACTGACATTGACCCTAGCTCTGACCTGAGCTGTTTTTATCGGAGCCATGGGGAGATTACTGAAAGAAGAAAGAGCCTGAAATCTAGAGTTTAGCTATTTTTGAAGCTGAGTGTTGCCTCCTAAAGCAGAATGACCTCCGTAGACAGATTCCCTAAGTGGATTCCCTTTGACCAGACTTAGAATTCCCAGGGCCTTTTTCTTTGTCTCCCAGGCCTAACACTAGAGCTTCACCATGCTCATCCAGAATGGACACCATATTCCTTCTACCCCTCTGCCTGGGAGTTGGCCACATGAGCTGAACAAGGAGGACCTGGGTTCTACACACCAGAGAGTGGATGACCTTGCACTTGGCCTTAGTCCTTCTCTGGTGCGTGTGCTCACCAGACTGTCATCCCTGCCTGTGTTGAATGCCTGGGAGAAGCAATGCAAAAGGAAGAAGGATTGGCTTGGGCTCATTACTTTACAGGTCTGAGTCCACCGACACTGGCTCCATGGCTACAGGAAGTGGAAAGAGCATAACAGTGGTGGGGAAAGCGGCCTAGCAGAGATGTTCACTCCAGGATGGCAGGGAAGAGGTGTGTCCGGGAGAGACAGAGAGAGGACCAGGGACAAGGTGTACTCTTCAAAGGCGGGGCTGCAGTGGCCCACTTCTCTCGGCTACCCCTCACTTCTTCAAAGGTTCCATTACCTCCCAAAATAGCATCACCAACTTTAACCACATGAGCCTGAGGGCCATTTCCTATCCAAACCATGGGTGGACTGGTTAGGGTTTTCCTTAATACAGTTAAGTCATGTGTGTGTACTGTTCTTAGGAATTTTGTCATGCCTAGGAACCTCTTAGAATATTACATGCTTAATATTTTCCTTCTGATTCACTAAATTCATTTTATACATTTTATTCATTCATAGGTACAAATCAGTTTGCATAAAAGGAGATAACAGGAAAATAAGCACAACAGAATAAATATCTTCCTATTGTTTTCTAGCTGAATGTTGCCACTCCTTGAAGGTTCTAGGCATTGTGTACATGTCTGTATCTGTATTCAGGAGGAAGACCCAGAAGTGTCAGAAGCTCAGCACTATCCTTGGCTATATTTAGGCCAGCCTGTGATTCACCAGGCCCCATCTTATTTAAAAAAAAATAAAGTCTAGCACAGAAGGGATTACCCATGGGGTAGCAGGCATCCCCTGAGATTCTGAGAAGGCAGTGCCAGTACCACTGGAGTTCCAGATCTCCGCTCCTTTATATGGTTCTGGGTGATCCTACTGATGGTGCCAATAAATCTTCTGTCCCTTTAGTTCCCAGGGAGCCGGGCATTTCAATCCCCCTTTAATGTGCACACAAACACATAGCTGGTCAGGCAGTGAGAACACTGGAGTGTGCTGGTTAGCTCACCTGGCTCCCCACCGTGAGATTCTCTAGCCCTCTGGCCCAGGGTATGTGCTGCAGCTAAAATCCTCTCGTACACATGGCTGGGGATGTGCTACAGTTTTTGCCTGGCATGGGACTCTGGGTTCAAGTTCCAGCATTTAAATAACACAAAATAAAAACACCCTAAAATGTGCATCAGTGGCAGCAGCCAGATCCATACAGAAGCATCAATGAAGGGGCCTATACCATTCAAGCTACATTTTCACAGCCTACAGCCACAGGAAAAAAAGCCATGTGTCTTCTCTGACTGCAGTGGCCAATTCTGTCTTTACATACTAAAAAAAAAAGTCAAACTAGGGAGAAGATAAATCCTGATCCTATTTTGCATTGAAGTTTCAGGGTTTTTTTTTAAGGTTTTTTTTTTAAATGGTAACTGAAAGAACACTCCCTGCAGAATTGCTATAAAGTGGTTCTTCAAAAAGTGGAATCAAGGTACAGATGATTTTAGCTACAACATTTCTAGAATAATAAAAATGAGCCCGAGGGGACTGGTGAGAAAATAAGTCTGATTTGCCCTCCCTTAATGAGGGCTATGCTTTATTTTTTTATTTCACGATGGCAGAATTGGAGGACTTGTGGTCTTTATCATTCCTAGAAAAATATTATCATACAAAGTAGACTGTTGCCTCAATAGCCAGGAAATTAAGTAATTTTGGGAATCTGTGAACGAGCGGTAAGTGATGGTCTTGCTCTTTCCTCTTGGGCACTGCATGGAAGTCAGCCCTGCTCACACCTCTCGTGGCTGAAGTCAGAATGAGAAACGAATAAGTGTCTGAGTCAAAAACAAAACAGATTTAAAATTCTGAAATTAGAGTAAGCCATTTTCTGTGTTGAAATCTCAAATAACGAATCTAATTTGGGACTAGAATATCTTAGAAATGAAGAGTCAGGGATGAGCCATAAGTTCCCTTTCTGTTATGCAGTGATATTGATGACCAGAAGAAATTGCCATGCCTTTTTGATACCCACATGGCTATCTCTCAAACTCTAGGCACCCCATAAGCTCCTATCTACAATGTCCTTTTCTGTCAGTAATAAAAAGTTAAGTGTAAGCTGTGTGGTGGTGGCTCTCACCTTTAATTCCAGCACTAGGGAGGCAGGGGCAGGCGGATCTCTGTGAGTTCAAGGTCAGCCTGGTCTACACAGCAAGTTTCAGGGCAACCAGGGCTACAAAGAGGAAACCTGTCTCAACTGCCCCCCCAAGAAAGAAAATTAAATTTAGAATAAGTTTACAGGGTGGCAGTATTGGGGAGCGTGAGTACTGATGGGGTGCTGTGTAAACTTCTTACAAAACAGGCCTCTGAGTTGTGCTAAGGTGTTAGATGGGCTATTGTGTTTAGACACTGCTGGTTAGGCGGTTTTGAAAGATTTGATGAAGAGTTCTGCTAAACTGGCTTTTAAAATATAGGGCTAATTCCACCACATGTACTGGACAAGGTTGGACAAACCCACTTACTTCTGGGATAACAGAACCTAATGCCCAGAGGACAATTAGATGCTGTGGTAGTATGAACATAATTGACTCACCATAAGCTCACAGGGTGAAGCACTGTCAATTAGGAGGTTTGGCTTTGTTAGAGTAGGTATAGCCTTGTTGGAGAAAGTGTGACGCTGTGGGGTGGGCTTTGAGGTTTCCTATGCTCAAGCTATGCTTCATTGTGGACAGACTCCTTCCTGTTGCCTGCAGATCAAGATGTAGGATTCTCAGCTCCTTCTCCAGCACTGTGTCTGCCTGCATACTGCCCTGTCTTGCCATGATGATAATGGACTGTAAGTCACCCCAATTAAATGTTTTCCTTTTAAGAGTTGCCATGATCATGGCACAGCAATAGAAACTCTAAGACAGATGCCCATTTATTACAACCTATGAATGCTCAACTTGATATTGTTGGTAATGATGCCATACTAGTTAGATGGGGGTACTTGGAGGAGTTGGAGATGGAGGCTGCTGGATTTTCAGTTGAGTAGTTTCTTGGGTTTTTTTGAGGGGGAGTAAAGGGGTAAGGTGTTAACCATCTAGGAAATCTAACTGTTTCATCCACTGTACAAAGGCAAATTATTCCAAAGACATCACTCACCCACCCATCCATGTATCACCTACCCATCTATCCAAAATATTAATGATTCTTTCTCTTTGGGCATTCTTTTAGGTCCTAGGGATATGAGAGGGAAAGATGTCATCTGCGTCTTCAGAAAGCAGGCAGTTACAGAATGCAATGCCTCCCTACAGGAAGTCTGCTCCGATTCGTGGGAAACTGGGAAAATACGCGTTGAGAGCTGGTACGACTCATAGCCAATCTGTGTTGAGAGCTGGTGCGACTCACAGCCAATCTGTGTTGAGAGCTGGTGGGACTCACAGCCAATCTGACCCCTGGGATGTCTTAGAGCAAAGGAGCATCATTCCTTCCTCTCTGTCCTTCCTTCTCAAGATTACTGGCAGGCACTGGAGAGATGACTCAACAGTTAAGAGCACTGGCTGCTCTTCCAGAGGACCCGGGTTCAATTCCCAGAACCCACATGGCAGCTCACAACTGTCTGCAATTCCCGTTCCAGTGGATCCAATGCCATCATGCAGACATGCATGCAGGAAAACACCAATGTACATAAAATAAAAACAAATAAATAACTTAAAAAGATTATTGTCTACTATTTTTTTTCACCTTTGTGCTTAGACTTTAGAATCAGCCTGAACCTGTGGAAGGTAATGGGTGTTGTACTTTTCTTGGAAGGAAAGGAGCAAGCCTCACTGTTCCATTCCTGGCTCTAGTATTCAAGTCTTTTCTCTTTTTTCTTGATAGTTTGGCTAAAGATTTGTCAAGCTGGTTGATCTCTTCAAAGACCCAACCTTTGAAATTTCATTGATTTTTTTTTCTGTTACTTTTTAAAGCTGTGATTCAGTCATTTTCACCATAATCTTTATTCCTCCTTTCCTTGTGCTGCTTTGGTTTCATCTGCTCCTTTTCTAGTTTTGCTGTCTTCTGAAGATAGAAGTTTAAGTCATCAATGTTTAGATATTCTTTTAAGATATGTTTTTAAAAAAATATGTGTATGGGTATTTGCTTGCATGTATGCATGTGTTCCACATATGTACCCAAGGAAGACAGAGGATGTTGGATCCCTTGGAACTGCAGCTATAGATGGTTGTGGGTACTGGGAGCCAGACCTGAATCCTTTGCAAGAGCTGGGTCATCTCTCCATCTCCTGGATTGTTGAAAGATTATTTTTGTTCTCTATTTTTAAGATTTGTTTATTTATGTGTATGCTTGAGTGTATAGATACTCAGGAGGTTGTGAGTCATCCCATGGGCATTTGGAGGTGAAGCAAGAGAAGTAGGTGCCTTTAACCACCAAGTCACCTCTCTCCAGCCCTACACCTTGTTAAGGAGCCGTTTATAACCACAAAGTTCCCTCTCAGTAGCTTCAACTCTGTTCTGTAAGATTCTGCTGATTGTAGATTTGATTCATTTTTTTTTCAACTCAAACTGTTTTCGAATTTCCCTCATGGTTTTGCTTGTTGGCCATTGTTAAGTCGGGAGAGTGTTGCCTTCTAAACACATATGGCTTGTTCAAGTCTGGTTTTGCTACTTATTTTTAATGTCATTTCATCAAAGTCCAAGAACATTTTGTGTGTCATTTCAATCTTTTTAGAAGTTCTGCGATCCAGTATAGGAGCTAGCATATGGTGTACCTCAGACTGCTTAAGAATGCATCTCCTGTTGTCTTGGGGTGGAGAGTTCTGTACAGATGTCTGTCTGGGACAGCAGTTCAGAGCGTTCTCTGTGTCTCCTAGCTCCTTATTGATTCTCTGCTTAAGCTGTTTTATACACAATGTATAGTGACATATATAAGTACTTAAATAATAATATTATTATTCTAAGCTGTCCTCAGATTTATTTAAAACATTCCAGGACAGATTCGGATGGTGCCACATGGCATTTTGAAATTCTTCCCAACTGTAGGCGGAGTGACCTGCAGGTGGGAGAGGCTGTGGCAATCCAGAAGCTTCAGCATTTCCTCAGTGTCAGGGTCTACCTCAGTGATCTCCTGACCCGGGGATGAGACCTCAGGAACATAATTATCCTTTCTCCTCTCTCCCCCTCCTGCAACTTGATTGAGCCAGGGCTCCCAGGACCTATCTGAATCCACCTCATCAGCTGCGTGACACTGCCTGCTAGCTTGACATGGAACTTCCTGCAGGGGAGCATGGCGATCTCCACATACACGTGATTGTTGGTGTGGATGTCCTTAACCAGGTGCACGCAGTACTTCTTGATGATGGGCCAGGCTGCCTTCTGCACAGTTCTGGGGTAGCTTCACAGCCTTAGTGTGGACATGGCCCATGTTGGCGGATCCTGGTGAAAGAGAAACATAGCCATTATTATCATATTGCCTGCTTTCTTTTCAATTTTGCCTTGCTGGGTTCATATATGTTTATAGTTGCATATGTTCTTGCTGCATCAGACCTGGCAGTCTTATTGAAAAGGTCCTCCTTGTGCTGAGAGACTGCCTGTCTTAGTCTGTGAATGGCGCTGCCATGGCTGGCAACTGTATCCTAACACACAAGTGCAGCCATGATCCTCAGCACTCACTGCTTGCTCCACAGCTTTCTGAATCAGCCATTTCAAGCTCTGCATAGGAAAGCGTTCAGAACTTACTTTGATAAGATCATACTCCAGAGGAGAGCCTCTCTCGTATGTGTTTTCCTTTAGTGTTTGCTGTATTTGAAGTGTTTTTAGGCTTCTG
This sequence comes from Ellobius talpinus, assembly GCA_001685095.1. NCBI lineage: Eukaryota > Metazoa > Chordata > Mammalia > Rodentia > Cricetidae > Ellobius > Ellobius talpinus. The sequence continues at coordinate 19,913 of LOJH01012303.1, forward strand.
TTCTCCTAAACTAGCTCTGTTGGTTCAAAATGAAGTATTTGAGAGAATCTCTTATAAAATGAGAGCCCTTACATGGATTTGAATATATCCAACTTTTTTTTTTAATCTAACAAGTAATTTCAGGAAAAATAACCTAGTATTCAAGCATATGTCGGCTCCAGCTGAATATACAGTTTTCATTCTACACCATAAAAATTAATCTAGTCATATACCATGGCATATATTCCTCTGATTTCTTGGTGTTTTGAGTCTGTCCAGCCCAGCACCCTGGATCTTACCAGTGAAGTCTCAGGGAGTAGTTCATGGCACATAGTTAGACATGTAAGCGGGTGGTAAGGCACCTGAAGGCCATTGGCTGGGTTTGCTGGCCTCCTTCACTCCATTCAGCATGGTCAGATAACCAACAGGGGATCCTCAGAAGCAAGAGAAGCGCTGTTTTGTTCTTCATAAGATTCCTTCTTTTTCAGACACCAAGGATGTTGAGTCATTTGGAATGGTGTCATCCTTCAGGGCCTGATGATCTGGGTCACTGGCTCTGTACCATTCACAAGCATTTTCAGAGACATGTTTTTAGAAAAAAAGGCCATCTTTATAACCAAACAACCCACATACACACACACACACGCATACACGCATGCATACATGAACATGGCACCTGATGTTCTCCATGGAGTCTAGAATCCTAGGAGGGAGTGACGGGGCTAAGATATTCTCTTGGAACATAGCTAATGATTGCATTCCCATGGAAATGTGGCTGGGACCAAGGATACTAGCTTTTTTCTTTTATGTGTGTATCCAAATGTGACCGAGAAAGGTATGTTTTGGAAAGCCAGACCATCTGGCTTTGAAGCACGCATTGAAAACAAGAGTGCCATCAGCATTGTTAGCTGTGTTCTGGGTTCAGGACTTTTGAGTTGCTGTCTCTTGTTCTCTTTCTACTTCTCTCTTACCCCTGGGTACCACTGTCTGCTTTTAGGAGACTGAACGAAGAATAAACGTGTTTGACCTTGACTGAAATAAACCTCCGGAAATTCAAAGAAACATGATGCTTGTGTGCTGGAGGCTGTGACTTTGCAGATGGATGCAGGCTCAGTATGTGTGACTCCATGAGATAACCCCAGTCATGATGTAAATCGTCTGGCTTCAGATCTGTGTTTAAAGAGCAGTCTATCTGATAAAGGTCTCCAGAGAAACAGCAGGCTTCTTCAGGAAGCTATGGGCTTCCTGGCTCTGGAGACACTGAAAGGCCACCTTGACAGCCATTCCTTAATTGCTAACATTCCTTGTCTCTGGGGCCCAGAACCCCACAAAGGAAAACTGACTCACAGAACCTCCAGTGGCTGAGCAGATGGCAGCTGAATGGATGGTGCTGTGTAGATTCAAGGATGAATCGAAGCGCCCACCTTTGACGAGGCTACAACTTGGTGCTGCCGCATGCCATCACCCTGTGGGACAACAGCCTTTAGTTGTTTTCCTTGTCTGTTATGAGACCTAGGACTCAACTTTGGACAAGGTGGGCAAGGGTTCTGGTCTCATGGAGCAGTTTGTAGAAGGTGGACAGTAAATGAGGAAGCAGAACTAGGCGTACATCACAGACTGAGATGGCTGCTGGGAAGGAAGGGCACAGAGAGACTCCTGTGGAGCCAACACCCAACTCCCTCCATTTCTAGGACCATTTTGGTGGGAAGCCATGACCCCTCCTGGGTATTGGTCTCCTAACAATTCTGGGAAAGCAGCTCTCTGACTCAGCCGTGGGAAAAGTCTGACAACTTGGCTGCCCAAGAATTGATGATAACCAGGGCCTTTGGGGTTCAGCTACCTGGAGAGTTGAAACAACACAAAGCTCTGAACATCACCCTTTTTACACAGGGTTGCTAACTCCCAGAAATAGCAGGACTCTTGTTTGCTCTGGTTTTTCTGCTCAGTCTAGACTTCATCAGGTTGGGCCAAAGGTTATAGTATTGATTTTTAGTGGAAAGAGTTACAATAAAACCACCACCACCACAACAATAACAACAACAACAACAAAGGGACTGGATTGTTTTGACACTCAAATTTCTTCTTAAGGTGACATTCTATGGTTAGCTGAGAATCAGGGCTCCTTATCTGACCCTGGATTTGTGAGGAGGGCAGAGCTCATCCCAAACAGGTTGTTGGCTCGGCCTACAGGTTTTTGAGTCAACCTTTAAAAATGTGAGGTTTGACCTAAAAAAAACCCAAAAACCGGATTTCTGTTACTTCTTGGAAAATCTGGAGATCTGTCAGCGAAGGCCAGCTTCCTACATTGTACCACTACCTAGCGACATGAAGCAGCAGCTTCCTCGGAAGGTGGCCGCTACAGTTCATCCATATCTATCAGTGCAGTGTACTCATTGTGGCCCCCTGATCTGCCATGGGAGGTGTTTGAGCACTTGGACATGCTGTTGAATTGCCAGTCCTTGACAACTGCATCACAGTATCAATTTGAAAAGCAAAGGTAGCGGTGAACCTTGAACTCTAGAGCTGAAAAGACATTTAAGGAGTCACCCCCACCCTTGCCCAAATCAAATCCAAAGAGGACCCTAGCTCATGGTCATGTGCTCTCAGTGGCATTGGTGACAAACTGCTCATATATAGACATCCCATAGCAGCCATTACACCGAGTTGAATCCTGAGCAACCGAAGAAAGCATTCCTGTATTCTGAAGACGTTCCCATCTTAATAGTATTGGAAGGCAGGAAAGAAAGAAAGTGATGAGGAGATCTATGTTCTCTCAGGCCTGGGTGTATTTCATCTTAAAAACCTGATGCAGATATTGACTGGGTCACCTGAGCACTGTCTTGTTGATCTGTGCTCCGCAGTGAGGGTAAAATCTCCAGAACAACTTTTCTCCCTTTGGACAGGAGTTTGGGTGGGGATGGCGTGGGAGGAAATGCTCTCTTATCTCCTCAGGCACTGGGAAGGAGGAAGCTCCAGAGACTTGTGAAAACGTGAATCATTCCTTGCTCACACAGGGTCCCCTTTGACTTTGGAGTCTGGACTGTTATCATTCCACTTTGGCTTCCAGATCAAGAAAATGGTCACTATGCTGCCATGGTAACACTTCAGGTGCTGGGGACCTGGTGTAACCCCAAGATGATGACATGTGCTGTCCCCTTAACAGCTCTGACAGAGTCGGGCTCTGCTTAGTCATTCAGACGGTCACCGTCCAATGTCACGTTTAGTTCTTAAACAACCTCGCCAATGGGGCAACCGTTAATGTCCGCAGCTGGCAAATGAGGAAACTGAGGCACCCACAACCGATAGGTCAAAGGTCGGGAGTGTGCCTTGTTCCCAGAGACATCTCACTGGTATATATTACTTCAAGTCAAATCGTGAGGCAAAACGCACGCACATTCTGACGTTCTCAGTACTAATGCAAACAGACGGGCATCCCGTTTCCTTACAGGCGAGAGCTGCGCTACTCAATATGGTACTCACCAGTCACATGGGACCACTCAAACCTAAAATCATTAAACTTACTGAAATTAAAAATCTAGATCTTAGCCACACTGTAGACACGTGCCATAAACTGCAAAGCCGCACGGCACTGCATCCCACAGTCCATTTCGCGCACTTAAGATATAGACCGCTAGAGTATCCCATAGAAAGGGTATGGGAAAGCAGTGTGGCAGATGAAGGACCAGAGAGGCGAAAACTCTTCAACAGAGACCCAGGTTTTGAAAGGCACACAGTTCAGCTGTCGCATCTAAGTCCCTACCTGACTTCCTGTTCCTGCTTCCCGCACAACTCTTCCTGGTTTGCAACTAGAGGCCACCTCTGCCTGAGGCAGGTCGCTTATCTTCGGTTTCACCTGTGCTCTCTGCTCTGAGGGTTGGTGCGTGACTATCAGTTAGTAGCTATCAGGACCTGCATACTCACTTGGCCCCTGTGGGAATCTTAAACAAAGACACAGTTGAGAGTATAGTCCTTGGGCAGTTTATGCAAACTCGGACCCTGAGTGGGACCACCTGCAAAGGGGGTCTTTGACCTTGGAAGGTCTGCAAGTGTCTGCTCGAAGGTCCTGGCCAAACACTCCATAGCCACAGCTCTAGTCATTACCTTGCTGTAAAGGACTCTGTGTCTCTGCCACTGCCCTGGGGTGATGCTCCTAAGGCCACACTTCTGGGTACCTCCTGTTCATTGCTGCATCCTTCAGGTTAGCTCCCATGATGATAAGTTCTGGAAAAAAAAACAAGGAGAAGTTTGGTCTCAGAAAAAGTTTTCTATAAGTTTTATGGTTTGTATACCTGCCCCCTTCTTTTGAGCGGGTCTTTATTTATTTATTTTAATGTGAGATCTCACTATATATGTGGTCCTGATTCACTTGGAACTCATTGTGTAGATCTACTTGGGGTTACACCAGGTCCTCAGCACCTGAAGCGTTACCATGGCAGCATAGTGACCATTTTCCTGATCTGGAAGCCAAAGTGGAATGATAACAGTCCAGACTCCAAAGTCAAAGGGGACCCTGTGTGAGCAAGGAATGATTCACGTTTTCACAAGTCTCTGGAGCTTCCTTCTTCCCAGGCTGATCTTGAACTCACAGCACGCCTCTGGCTCTGGAGTACCAGTATTAAAAGTGTGTACCCCCATTGCTGGCTTGGGGGAAATCCATTTCAAGACCTTTGTGGGTGCCTGAGACTGTGATCGAATGGAGCTCTAAAGAGTCTGCATAGCCCTGTGATGAAGTCTGATCTATAGGTTAATGTGGTAATAGGACAGGCCAGCTGTAATGACGCAGGGTAATCCAAGCCATGTGAACGAGCTGTCAGCATGCTCTCTCTGACTGCACCATGCGCATTCTTCTTCTGCCTAACGGGATGTCTAGAAGATGGAACCAAGTGACATGGCCTTGCGCTCTGTATGAGGGCCACTTCAACACAAGTGCTGAGATGTCCTCTTAGGGGATGTGATGAGCTAGGTGACCATGTGGCTAGCCAACAGGATTAGATGCAGTAAGGATAGCTGAGATGTCCCCTTAGTGGATGTGGTGAGCTAGGTGACCATGTGGCTAGCCAACAGGATTAGATAGAGCAAGGATAGCTGGTCTGAGGATGATTCATGACTAGCGGGCAGCAGTGAGATTTCCTCCAATCAGAAAGGCATGCAACTTAAAACTTGCGAGATTTTTCTTACTAGAATTTTCCTTTTGAAATTTGATCACGGGTAACTGAAACCATGGAAAGCAAAAGTGGCAGACAAGGAACTGAAGCCATGGAAAGCAAAAGTGGCAGACAAGGAGAGTGCAGTCTAGTTGGGTGTTCCCATTGGATGCACAAATCTCCAGTAATAAGTGCCTTTGTCATGCTAGTCTGGATGCTGCCGTACATCCAGCAACGGGGAACTTATTACCTAGGACAGTGCTTAGCAGCTTGGAGCTCCTTGTTGGACTGACAGTCACGTGCGTCTGGCTGAGCCACAGACAGAAAGGGTCCTGAGCTTTTAGGTCATCCTTCCACGCCACTCAGCCATCTGAATCTCTTGGTCACTGTAGAAATAGGGCAGTGCAAATTGTGTCTCCAGCTAAGTTTGTGAAGTTGCATGACTATCACTGGGGGTGGGTGGTGGGTGGGGAGAGGTGGAAAGTGAGCCGAGAGAATCTGGCTATTAAACACATTACTACATTTATGGTTCTCGTGCCCCAAGGCCTGGGATAAATCGGAGAAGGAAAAACATTCCACTCTGGCTCTCAGTGACCCCTGAAGGAAGCCCCCCATGGAGTCATTTAGGATAGTAATTTGAGCATAGACTCCAGCATGCGTTCCTAGCCTTCCCTCCATAAACTCTGGAGCCTCATGATAATCGGCACCAAAGTGCTTGAAAATGTGGCCCAGAACCCTTCCAGATGAGGGTCAGGCTCAAAGAAATAAAAAGTTAAGGGCACGTTGCTATGGCATTAACATTGAGAGAGTGTGCAAGGACTTCAAACTGTGCTCTGAAAGTGTGTTCTTTCTGTGTGCCCTGCCCATGAAACGCTAAGCCAGCAAAACCATTAAAACGTCCGACAGGGAGCCAGGTGGAAGAAATGCATGTTTAATAGTAAACATGTAACCCATGGTAATTGTGTCCCTTGAAAAGTTAAAGATGGGGGAGAGAGAGGAATTGAGAAGAAAGCAAGCTGGGGAGCTGCTGGGCTCCTTCTGCCCTATGCCGGCAGGTAGGCCTCCTTACTCAACTCAGCAAAGCTCACAAAACCGGCCCCACTCCTTCCCTTCATTAACTCTCTGCAGCAAATTACCAACAAGTCCCAAGCTCCAACTTGCTTCCAAAATATTAGGTTGAGTTATACAAAGTGGCCAACATTACAGCTTCTCAGGTCTATGAAAAGTGTTGACTATGTGGTTCAACCTAATCACATCTCAGACTAGCTCACTTATCCATCCCCAGTGTCACCATCTGGGTGCAAGTGGCCTTGTTCTCTTACACAGTGAGTTCAGGCTCCTACCGCACACACAGGCAAGTGCCGCTGTGAGGGAGAGACGGGTCTGGGGAAGGTGGCATTCTGGTTTCCAGTTCCGTCCTCTGAACTGGAAGGAACAGATTTCTTGGCTGGGTGAAGGTGGCACACACCTTTAATCCCAGAGCTTGAGAGGCAGAGGCAAGTGGATCTCTGTGAGTTCCAGGCCAGTCTGGTTTACAGAGCTCAATCTTGGGATGGTCTCACTCTGATTTAAAGATGGCAAATAGCACTGTGGTAGTCTGGAAGAAAATGGCCCCTAAAGGGAATGGCACTCTTAGGAGATGTGGCCTTGTTAGAGAAAGTGTATCACTGTGGTGGCAGGCTTTGAGATCTCGTATGCTCAAGATACCACCCAGAGTCTCAGTCTCCTTCCTGCTGCCTGCATATTAACATGTTACAGCTCCTTTTCCAGCACCATATCTGTCAGCATGACACCATGCTCCCTACCATGATGATAATGGACTAAACCATTGAAACTCTAAGCTAGGACTTCAATTACATGTTTTCTTTTATAAGAGTTGCCATGGTCACAGTGTCTCTTCACAACAATAGATTTCTATTGCTAACTGAGACAGTCAAGTTATGCTCTGAGGGTAAAAACCCATTGTACATTTTCCCTAGCTCTTATATTCTTGTTGTGGCTCTTTCTGCAATGTTTGATGAGGCTTACAGAGAGGGATATAGATAGATGCTCCATCTAGGACTAAACCATTCCATAGTCAGTTACTCTTAACACTTTGACCACTTAGCAATCTCTACAGAAACCGCTTCCCTCTCCAAAAAGAAGCCAGTATGACTAGTGACAATGGAACAATAATCTATGGGAAAAACACGAATGTTTAGAAGGAAATTTGATGGTCATGTCGCACCCACTCAAGAAAACAATAATTGCTTCCCCTTAGGGTTTATCACCTCTTTGACCAAGGACTTTTGCCCTGGTTTATAGTACTAGACACCAGTTTTCTCTGTGGAGTAGGCCTTGAATCCAGAAAGCAGTTGGTTACACCTGTAACAATTGTGCCAATGTTGCGCAAGTGGACACATTTCATCTGGAATGTTGATGCTTCAGCACTCAGGGTCCATTGGTTACAAATCCCTCTTAGCAGTTTACATAGTGTCTTTTGGTACTAACAAAGTCAGTCACCAGGGAGGACTTAGTCACCTTAGTCCCAGTTTGATTTCTTTCATATTTTAAAATTCTCTCTCTCTCTCTCTCTCTCTGTGTGTGTGTGTGTGTGTACATGCACATATATAGAAGTCAGAGGAGTTACGTTCTCCTTCTACCATGTGGGTTCCAGAGATAGACCCCAGGTTGTCAGGCTTAGAAGCAATCACCTTTACCTATTGTTCCCTAGCATGATTTCTTCATATCTTTCAGCCAAGCATGTGATGTCTTCAGCAATAGGTCTCGTTATCTAATTCTGGCATGGAATTCACAGTAGTGGTAGTAGCCTTTATGGTTTGTGGCCTCTCTGGCCATTAGCTTATGTCAGTAAGGAACTTAGGCACTGGAGTTCCCCCCAACAATCTTGTGGCTCCTGGAAAGTGCCTTCTGCCCACACAGTGTCAAGTATGCTTTATTTCAAACCCTTCAATTTTTTTTGAAATGTTCTTGTGGATCTTTCCCAAGATCTATAAGACAGTCAAGAGTTAGCATTACAGAAGAATAGTGGGTGAATATATATGTTATATATATATATAATATATGTAATAAAATATAGTATAAGGAGTTATTAAAGAATTAATAAATTTTTTTAAAAGCAGCTAGCATTACATAACGAAACCTTTTTACAGAGAGTAGGCAGGATCTCTGAGAGCTCATTGGCCTATTCCAAACAAAGGCTAATTGGTCTTGGGAGGCTAAGGGGATACTAACATAAAACATTAGTAAGCACTTAGACAGCATGAAAAATCCTATCCCTTGTATCAATTGTGTCCTTGAAAGAGCATATGGGGTATGAGATCATGAATGGGAGACACTATCTCCATCCATGTTCTCCATGACCCATCTGGCTTTCTCATCGTGGAGTGCTGCCTTGGGGTTGCCATGCATCTCCCCACTCCTCACAGACTTAGCAGGAATAACTTTTACTATGTGGCCTGGCCCAGGGCCAAGGGGAATAAAACTGTGCTCTGCTGGAATTGATTCCGGGGGTCTGACAGGCTCTGGCTGTCATCATGGCTGCCACCTCTTCTGAAAAGGTTGCAGGCAGAGTGAGGTCTCCACCCCTAGTACACTTTCCTGCCTAGAGAAAGCTGCATAGCTTTGCTGAGGAGGGAGCTCACTGCCCACCCCTGGGACAAGCCTGACCTTTCTCCTTCTTTACTCCTTCCACTCATTTGGCCAACAGTTGCCAAGACCCTAGAGGCTTATCTGCAGGGTATTTGGCTTTCTAGTAAACTTCCTGGAGGATGCTGACCCAACACAAGTCTCGCTACATTTGAATGACCTGGACAGACCCTTTTCCTGCTTTTCCTTTTTGTCATCTCCCCCCAATGATCAATGATCTACTGCCTTGTTGTGATGGTTTGAATAGGAATGGCCTCCATAGATTCATGTGCTTGAATGCTTGACCCATAGGGAGTGGCACTCTTAGGAGGTGAGGCCTTGCTGGAGTAGGTGTGGCCTTGGGGAAGAAGTGTGTCACTGTGGAGGCGGGCTTTGAGGTCTCATATGCTCAAGCTATACCCATGTGTCAGTCTCTTCTTCAGCTGCCTGCAGATCAAGATGTAGGACTCTCAGTTCCTTCTCCAGCACCTATCTGCCTTCATGCTGCCATGTTTCTGGTCATGAGGATAATGGACTAAAGCTTTGAGCTACAAGCCAGCCCCAGCGAAATGTTTTCCTTTTTAAAAGTTGCTGTGGTCATGGTGTCTCTTGCAATAGAAACCCTAACTAAGACACTTACTAACCCAATTGCACAGAGATCTAAGCCGTTCAGATATGCCAGGAGTCTCCTACTTTATAGAGAATATTGGCCCATGACAAGGCTCAGCAGAGTCACTGAAGCTTCATATCAGAGGTACCAAGATGCTTGCTGACTCAGCTGACTTTTCTGTTCTCCTGTGAACTTAACCATACAAATCCAATTAATTGGGCATCAAACATTACTTTTCCTGTAGCCTGTTTGCTTAGTAATACTTGTCCCTTCTGATACTCAAAGGGACTTCGGCAGGTGGTAATCAGATGGTACAGTCCATTGGGTTTGTGCAAGACTCTTTCATTTCTTATGTAGAAATCTTTTCAGGCCAGTGAGATGGCTCAGTGGGTAAAAGTTGCCTGTATTCAAGCTCAAGGATGCGTTCGATTTCCAGAACCCATTTAATAGTAGGAGAGAATTGACTCCCACAAGTTGGCCTCTGATTTCTATGGGTGCTGTGGCATATGTGAACCCAGACACACAGGCAAACAGGTGTGCGTACGTGTGCACACACACACACACACAGACACACATACATACACAGGCACACATACACACTCACAGAGGCACACATACACAGAAGTACACACACATACAGAAGCACACACACACACACATACACACACACACCTTAGAAACCTTACCTAATTCAGAAGCAGTTCAGAGGCCAAGTATTCCCTCATGACCATAGTTTCCTATGCTTGGCTCTGTCTGCATGCTGAATCATGGACTTTGGATTTTCCCTTAAAGTGTATTAAAGGTCAGCTCCGAGCATTATCTTCTGCCATTTTCCCCGATCTCTCCCTATTCAGTCTGATTTTTTAGTTACCTTTCCTGTTAAGGTGCTAAAACACCTTGACAAATGCAGCTTAAGGAAGGAAGGCTCCATTTTGGCTCCCAGAGTGAGGTACTGCCTATCGTCCCAGGGAAGTCTCAGAAGCAGGGGCCTGGGCAGCTGCTCCCATTGCCTCTACAGTCAAGAACCAGGGGAATTTGTTTTTGCGTTCAGTTTACTCTCCCATTTTTATACAGCTCAGGATCCCATCCTGGTGCCACCTGACCACAGTGGTCAGGTTTTCCCACCTTCAATTAACCTAATGAAGATAATTCCCCCAGACACACCCACAGATGTATCTCTTGAGTGATTCTAGAGATCATTAAATTGACAATTACTTGAGTTTAGCAACCAGACTTGTACTTTCTGAAGAAATGAGGAGGGGGCTGGAGAGATGGCTCAGAGGTTAAGAGCACTGACTGCTCTTCTGGAG